>LOJH01020780.1:0-20599 GCA_001685095.1 Ellobius talpinus | reverse complement strand
CAGGGAGGGGAGCAGAGAAAAAATGTAGAGTTCAATAAAAATCAATAAAAAATAATATTAAAAAACCCTAATACACTAGAATCTTCATAACATATATGAAGGCAATCTAAATAAAATCATCAAAAAATAGGAAAGACAGAGACCCACTGGTCATCTCTTGTTACCAAATGAAGCCCCTAGTACAGGGATTGGTTTATATCTAATTGAGTGGTTGGCCAAAGGGGTCCCATGGGAATCCCTAAACAATCCAGGCGGTTGCCAAGATTATAGGTTGCTTCCCACAAACTGATGGTAAAGACCCATTGCAGAAGACAACATCTACACAACTTCTTGAACATAAAAAAGTCAAGCTGGTGGCTTCATATGATCCTCACCCCTATATTCTAGTATCTTTGGTACAAGAAGATACTCTGCAGACTATCAAAACAGACTCATAAACAACAAGCCAGAAACAAACCTTTTCATCTACAGTGGTGTCCTGCCTGCAGAATATGCTAGGACAATGAATATATGATTTGATTTAAGGTCCAATCCATGAGATGAAACCCATACTAGATTTTATTTTTGGTGATCAAGAACATGAGAGCAACCCAGAATAAAACCAAATACTACTGTTTTTATACAAAAAAGTAGCAATAAATGATTCCTAGTGACATTCTGCTATACTCATAGAACAGTGACCCTGCCCTCATTAGAGAAGCTTCCTCCTATAGTGATGAAAACAAATAAAGTGTCCTACAGCCAGACATTATGCGGAGAGTGAGAAGACTTGGTACATTCATTCTTAAACAGGATGTCTCCATCACAGTCCTCCCCTTAAAGCTTTAGGAACCCTGTAGAAAAGGAGGCAGAGTATATGAGCCTAGAACACAAGGTCTTCTAAATCAACATGATCAAAACTCATGTGAACTCACAGAGACTGAGGCAACATGCACAGGGCCTGCATGTGTCTGCATCAGGTCATCTGAGTAAATATTATGGCTTGCAATTTAGTGTTTTTATGGTATTCCTGAGTGTGTGAACAATTGAGGCTCTGGTTTTTTCATGCCTTCTCTTGGGCTCTTTTCCTTCTGTTCATCTGTTTTGTTCTATTATATTATGTTATATTATATTAAATTATATTCCCTTAGAAGTTTTTGTTTTCTAATGAGAGACAGAAATGGAGTGGATCTGAATGGGAAGAGAGGTGGGTTGAAACTAAGGGGCCAGGTAGAGGGAGGGAAAATCATAATCAGGATGTATTGTGTGAGAAAAAAATCTAATTTCAGAAAAAGGAAAAAAAGAAATGATAGTGGTTAATCATACATTTTAAAAGGAAAAATTACAGCTATAAGAAAAAGAAATCTTCTATCCCTGTGGTAGTTTAAGTGAGATTTCACTCATCACCTCCCAGAACAGTGCCACAAACTGGTGACCAAGTCAAAATGTCTAAGATTATGGGTGATGGGTGAAATTTCACTTAAACTACTAATTTCAACTAGCTAAGTCAGTCCTGTGTCCAAACACCCATTCTAGAGGCGTTTCCTGTTCCTCTCCCTCAGCTCATTTTCTACATCCAGGTAAGGACATGACTTCAGTCCAACACTGTATTTTGAGTAAAAGCTCTTTATATTATTTTTAAATTTTTTATTTTATGTGAATAAGTATTTTGCTCATGTGTATGTCTTTGTATCATGTGTGCCATGTGTGCATGTATACTGTGCAGTGCCCATGGACTTGAGAAGATGGTACCAGATTCCATGAAACTAGACTTACAGAGTTGTGAACCAGTAAATGGGTGCCAGGAGGGGAACCTGAATTCTCTGTTAAGAGCATCCAGTGATCTTAATTACTGAGCCAGCTCTCTCGACCTCCTTTATATTCTTGAGGACACATAAGTTTGAATCCTACCACCTTACCTGTTTCCTCTGGATGCTTTATCATTTACAGTTGGTCCCCTTTCCACCATCCTCCTACTTAGTTAGACCCTAGTTACACTATATTCCTTATTTTCTTTTTCTTCTCATTAAAAGGCTTCCTGCTATTACTTAGTCCCTTCATTAACTTCTTCGTCCAGTGACTCATTAAACAAACATTTATCAAACATCCACTGTGTGACACCTATCATACAAGCTTGGGGGAATGAGTGGATGCAATCACACAAGATGTTTGAAATTTGGCTGCCACCTTCACTCAGGTGTTGTTCTTCAGTGTGCCCACCCATATCTAGGTCCTCCCTGAGCACAGCGTGTCCTTTCGCAAAAACCCATTGTCATCCCGCCTAGATTTGGCAACCTTTCATTAATTCTTTAGAGGCAGGAGGATGATAGCATGGCAGAATTCTGATTCCTACTTCAGTGTTTACATGGCATTCCTGGGGCTTCTTATTGCTTGACTTATTACGGTGCCTTATATTTATTTGTCTGACAGTTGGAGCAACTTGCCATCTAGACAATGTCATCTTTTGTCATCCTCATCCTTCTAGGTTACATTTCCTGATTCAGATATTTAAAAAGAAGGGCATGGTAAACAATTCATGCTTTGTGGGGGGGGGAAAACGTGGTAGGGACAGCTTCCTAGGGGTTGTGCTAACAACTAGGTACTGTTTAGATAAGAACACAGGTGCCCCTGACTTCCAGCTGCCTAGGAATCTTTAGGTCCAGGAACTGGAGAACGTTGCCTAATTTTAACCTAAAGCAGCCATTCTCTGAGAACATAAAACTTCATAATCTAGGACTGATCATCCTATACACTTAATGTTCATAGAATGACTCATGTCGGTTCAGCAACCTGAGCATAATTTGAGGCCACGCCCATGCTCATCAAGCAGGCAGTCACAGGGCTTCTGTTGCTAAGCCAGACAACACCCATAGAAGAACCAATGCAGGTCTTCTGAGAAACAGCCAGCTTCGTCCTCATGCTGAGGGAAAATATCATTAAATTTTTAAGAGGAAACAAAACAAATTGAAAAATAGTCCGTGCTAGCTAAAGGCTTCTTTTATAGCACCAACTGTCATTTCAAAAACAAATCACATCAGGTATTCTGGTTTGGGGCGTTATTCCAGTCCAGGATGACTGATAATATTGGGAAGAGAGGTAAGCTGGGAATGAAAAGGCCGGCGGGTGAAGGGGGAGAAGGGGGAGTAATGGAGAGGGGGTCATTAGTTTACCTTCTTTGGGAGCACAAGTCCAACCCTCCAATTCCCTCACTCTTTCCCACCCATCCCTCTGCGTGCTCCGGGTTGTTCCAGTCTGGTCTCCTGTTCTCCACAAATAATAAAAGGGGGAGGGGGAGCCGCTTATTGGTTGTTAATGCGTTTGAGGGATGTGGAGGGGGTTAGCTTCCTAAATAGGAATTCAAGAGAGAAAAGTCCCTTTTCTCTGGAATCAGAATCTGCCACAGCAGGTCTCTGAAAAGATGGAGTGAATCTCTGAGGGTCAGGATAAGGCTTGAGCATAGGGAGATGGTCCTGAGAGAGGATTCCTTTGAGTTCCCAGGTAAAAAGGAGGAAAGTAGAAACCCAGGCACCCACTTGAGCTTTGCCCAGCTCCCTTGTGCATGAATAAACAGGCAACCCCAGTCAGCCTTCCTAGGAGCAGGCCTCTACCCCAGCCGGCATTGCTTTCTCTTCCACCTAATTCCCATTCATCACGTCATGCCCGAGATCACAGCTCCCCAAACGAAAACACCAGGGCCCTGACACCAGGATCTTTGCAAAAAGCTGTCCCTGGAGCGCCTGCGTGTGAGTGGGCGACTGGAGGGTTTCGGGGCGAGGAAGGGCGCTGGGGTTCAAAAGCAGAGTCATCAAAAGTAATGAGGCAGTTCCGCCCAGCTCTGCCAGCCAGGGGAGCAGAGCGCCCTTTCAAATTGGCTGTCCCAGCTCGGCAGCTCAAATAACTGGTCACAGAGTGCTGCAAGCAAATTGCTCTGACAAGGCTGTAACTGTTGTAAGGGTTCAAGGGTGCCGGCCACTAGGTCAGCGACTGCCAATCACACCGACCGAAAAAGCCGCTCATCGAGCCTGTGATTTCTACCTAGGCCGCAATTATCCCCGACTATTCCGGTACCTCGGCAGCTCCTCTGATTAAACCTGCCTCCCTTTTACATCTCTTTCAGAGCGCGCTTCACACACTAATTAGTTGCCTGCTCTCCACTGAGATGTCAGACCCTCCGTCAATTTATCTCTATTTCAGCCTGCTCAGAGTGACTTCCCCAGTTATCAAAATTTAATCATGCCTTCAAAAATGTTGAAAAGTGGTCATTAGAGGCAAAAGGCCACAGGATACAATATTCATTTTTCTCTATCTTCCAGCCATCCAGCTGGCATCTATAATGGATATCCTGGGGGCTGTGAGAACGCGTTGATTTATGCAACCTCGGCCCTGCTCTGACTGTGCTCCGCCAGGCTGCCTGAGAGAACAGGCTTTAACAAGGTCTGAGGTGGAGGACATTAATCACGGCAGCATTGTGTGTGGAAAGGGTGCCGTGTAGTCAAAGAACCCCCTACAGTAGGGCAGTTAGGTTTTTTTTCTCTTTTACTTTTCTTTTCTTTTTTTTTCCTTACCACCTTCTCGGTGATAAAAGAGTTTGACAATTGATTAGACCTTTCTGTAACCTTGCAGTACCGTGAAATGACGAAAGAAAAGAGGGAGAAAGTAAAGTGATTCTCACACTGGCGGTTTAAATGCGCCATAACTTTACAAGTCTTGACTGAAACTGGCTATCAAAATCAGTCCGAATTCAATGCCATCTGAAAAAAAAAAAGATCTTCCTTGGAATAAGAGCTCTCTCGGCCAGTGTGTCGGAGTCAATCATAGGCACCGGGGTCCTGCGGTGACTGCGGCTGCCTCATGGTGGGTTCTGATAAAAATCACTTCTGATAAGTTCACCTCTGTCTACCTGCTTGGCTGGAGAGATGGTTTTAGTAAAAAATCAACAATGATGAGCTGAAATTTATATGTAACTAGCGACTGCTTTTAACCTGATCCATTTTCTTTGGAATGCCTGACACCAAGGCTCCTTCTGCCCTCAGGCATTATACCCAAGCCTGAGGAAGCCCAGGGATCTAGATGCTCCCTCAAGTGTCAGGAGTGTACTAGTTACCTATCCCTTCTGCCCTGACACACCTAATCTCATTGCCCAGATGGCTTCAGGCCTTTCTTGCCCCAGCTACTCAAAGCAAAGTCCCCTAAGATTATATAATAATCAAGGTGATTTCAGAGATCATATACATATGGGTAACATTTTATTAAAGACTGATTAGGCAATATTATAGTATTTATTTATATATGTATATATGTGTGCATATATGCACAATAAATTGTATTTAGGAATACATATGTATGTGTATGTGCAATAACAATTAAAGAAAAAGAGGCCACGATTTGAGAAGAGAAGAGAAGAGAGGAGAGGAGAGAAGAGAAGAGAGAAAAGAGAAGAGAGAGAAGAGAAGAGAGAACAGAGAAGAGAGAAGAGAGAAGAGAAGAGAGAGAAGAGAGAAGAGAAGACAAGAGAGAGAAGAGAAGAGAGAGAAGAGAGAAGAGAAAAAAAGAGAGAAGAGAGGAGAGGAGAGAAGAGAAAGAGAAGAGAGAAGAGAGAGAAAAGAGAAAGAGAAGAGAAGAGAAGAGAAGAGAAGAGAGAAAGAAGAAAAGAGGAGAAAAGAGAAGAGATGGGTGCATGAGAGGGCTTGGAGGAAATTTCCTTTCTCTAAGGAAATGGAATAGGGAAATGGTACAATTATATTATAATTTCAAAAACAGTACAATAAATATTTAAGGTGGGGAAACTGTGTTGGCACTTTTTGTTCTTTCTTTCCTTTTTCTTTTTGTCTTTTTGAAATGTGTGTGACTAAGGAACAATCAGCAGATTGTAGGCATCTTACAAAGGTCTATGACAGAGAAGAGTCGTCATGGTGGACCTGCAACTCTTCCTTTCTTGCCTGATAATTCAGCCTGGCCCGGAACAGCAAGTGGAATGTCTAGTGGCAAATTATATGAAGGTGTGGCTGGAACACTCGTGTCTCGACTTTGAGGTGATGGAGGAGGTGGAGAGCTGAATGATACACAGCTATGGAGCACACGCCCTGACCAGACTCCCCCATCTCAGAGAAGACTGCATTTATGAGAAAGTCTGGGAAGAAGGCCCAGTAGGAAGAGCCAGCAGGACAGTAACCAGTAGAGTTAGTGTTTTCCTGATTCTCAGTCTCAACTCTGGTCTAGTATAAACTGCATTCTGAAAAAACAGAAAAGACTGCGGCCTGCCTCACACTGGTTTATGCTGTAGAAAGTGATGGAGAGGACTGCATAAATCTGCTTTACAATGTTTCTTCCCACAGTGCATCTGTCTTCAGGAGCCAATCATGATGAGCCCTGCAAAGCTCTAGCCACACCCACTGACACCAGGTATCTGGTTAGGCTTTACTTTCCAGTTCATAAGTGCATGCTCCCGGATTCTTAGCCTCTATCTTAATCCCACATTTCACACAGGGTGTGGTGATATTTTATATCTACTCTTACAAATAAAGTTTGCCTAGTGATCAGAGGGTGGAGCTAGCCCCTAGTTAACCATAGAGGTCTGAAGACGGTCTGCACAGACAGACAAGAAGTGATGCGGCTGGGCAGAGAGAGGACTATAAGGTAGCAAGAGACGGGAGCTTGTGCAGCACGATTAATAAAAACCCAGAGACAGATACTGGGGTTCAACCTGAAGGTCAGAAAAGCAAAACAGCCAGCCACTGACTCTTACCTCTACCTCAGTCTGAAATGGTGATCCTGCCTCCAGGAATCTCAGAATGAGACTGTGTCTGAGAGCTAGGACTGGTTTAAAGGTGTGTAGTCTCTTCCCATTTTATATTTCTCTCTAGGGCTGGGATTTAAGGTTTACACCACTACCACAATTTCTGCGGCAAATTAGTGTGGCTACTGGGATTAAAGGTGTGTGTCACCACTGCCTGGTCTNTGAAATGGTGATCCTGCCTCCAGGAATCTCAGAATGAGACTGTGTCTGAGAGCTAGGACTGGTTTAAAGGTGTGTAGTCTCTTCCCATTTTATATTTCTCTCTAGGGCTGGGATTTAAGGTTTACACCACTACCACAATTTCTGCGGCAAATTAGTGTGGCTACTGGGATTAAAGGTGTGTGTCACCACTGCCTGGTCTGTAAGCCTGAACAGTGGCGCAATTTTACTCTTTGATCCTCAGGAAAAATTTATTTATTAAGATACAAATGAAATATCACTACATGTTTGGGCATTTTTCAGCTGAGGAGTTAGCAAAATAAGAGTTGTCTGTGGCTTGCTTCTTTGTCTCTCTGATCTTTCAGCATTTACCCCAATATCTGGCTCTGAGTTTTTATTATAAAGACCAATTAGAACTCATGCAACAATGGAGCTTGGCTCTAGTATTTTTTTAAATTTATTTTTTAAAGCTATTTTTTTCTCATTTTACATGTCAAATCCAGTTCCCACTCCCTCCCCTCCTCCTGCTCTCTGTTTCAATGGGTGTTCCCATCATGGTCGTGACCTCTTTGCTCATATTCTCACTCCTCCTACTCTTTGACTGGACTTTGGGAGCTCAGACCAGGCTCTGGTTTTATCATTATAGACATTCATCCTTGTTATACTCTGTTCTTTTGGAGTTCAGAATATTCTCCCAGTGCAGGAGAGTGTGGTTACTACTCACTCTGGATGTACCACTGACCCTGAGAAAAAGAAAGATGCATATAAAGTTAAAAAAGAAACAGTTGTGAACTAATAATCCATTAAATGGCCAAGCAAAACAATAACTCTATCAAAGAGCTATGTTCCCAGCCTGTCATGTGATGTGGGAGGTCCTTCTGTCTATGCGTTGCTTTTATTGGTTAATTAATAAAGAAACTGGCTTGGCCTATAGCAAGGTAGAACTTAGGCAGGGAAAGCTAGGCTGAATGCTGGGAGAAAGAGGGAAGAGTCAGAGAGAAGCCATGTAGTCCCGCCAGAGACAGACACCAGGACTTTGCCCTATAAGCCACAGCCTTGTGGCAATACACAGATTAATAGAAATGGGTTAAAGTAAGATGTAAGTGTTAGCTAATAATACAGTTTCTCTGTAGTTCTTTCAGGAGTCTGGGTGGCTAGGAAACAAACAAGCAGTCGTGGAAACATTTTCCAGCAAGGATGCTTAAATTAGGATCTGTAATCTATGTCCCATTCCCTCACAAGGAGGGGACATTGCACAGTTTTTTTTTTAAAGATTTGTTTTGTCTTTTAACACTTATGTGTGTCTGTGTATAGGTATGTATACATGAGTTCAGGTGCCCATGGAAGTCAGAATAGCACACCAGATCCAGATCCCAGGAACTGAAGTTGAAGGCAGTACTGAGACACCTGATGTAGGTTTTAGGACCTGAATTTGGATCCTCTGCAATAGCAGGGCATGCTCTTAACCAATAAGCAAGCCATCTCTACAGCCCCCATTTTACAATTTTTTAATAATTTTCAAAAAACTTAAAACTTTGGGTGCAAAAATATTTCCTCCTTGTTTTTGCTACCCTCTAGCTGTAATTTAGCATTTCATTCTACTGCAAATACAGACTACTAATAGCACTTTAGCTTCAGCAGGACTTTGCCACCAACAGAAATGGCAAATATTGTCACATCACATCACATTCATTCCAGAGAACTCAAAACAGCATTTTAGTTTGTCTCTTTGAAAGTATAGCTATTATTAGTCCTGGTGCATTTATTAGTCCTGGTGCATTTATTATTAGTCCTGGTGCATTTATTATTAGTCCTGGTGCATTTATTATTAGTCCTGGTGCATTTATTGCTCAATGCATTTGTGAAAGTGGACATATTGCTGTGCTGCATGTTTTTAATGCTGTCTTTCAATGTTACTCATTTCTTGTGACATACTGTGCATTTATTGTGCACTTTCACAGCCCCCTTCTAAAATTGCTTCCTGGGCTCTCTACACTGTGTGCAGGGTCCCTGATCCTTGCATACACAGAGACAATTAAGAATATTGTTTTGCGGTTGGGGGTACAGCACCATAGAAGAGTGTTAGTCTAGGATACGGAAGGCCCTGTGTTCATTCCCTGGCACAGAAAAAGAAAACCGCATTGATTTTGACAGAAGCTGGATGTTGTCTCATATTCCATTTTACTTGGACATTATAAGAAAGAAATAGATTCTCGAGAATCTCCCATTTAAGTGTGCTTTCACAAAAACTCTGCTTTCTCATTTATACACACCTGTCAAGTGATCAGAGTGGTAACATTTTGCATGGTAAGCTTCAGTGTTATAGTGATCCAAAGCTCATGATAAGTTTCCTTACCCAGATGCTAGTTACTTTATCGTAGGATCTATGGTGGTCAAACAAAACACCAACAACAATACACATGCACACACACAACCCCTCCACATACACATACACAAAATGCCATGCAAATATACCACACACACACACTAATGCACACATAACCCCACATGCATATATATACACATATGCAAACACCATACATATCCCATGCCACATGTACACTCACACACCATACACACCACATATACACAATATATACACCCACATTCATGCACAGGCAAATATAGCACCCTTCACACAGGAACGATACACATGCCATATACACATATACAACATACAAATGCCTGATATATACATATGCCACATGCACAACTGTCACACACACACACACAACACACAAGGTATAGTGACCAAGTGGCAATGCAATTTGTTATCTCCACTTTAGATTTGTAGAGTGAGCAGGATAGAATTAATAATTATACCATGACAATAGTTGCAAACTAGAACTGTCTTCAATAAGCTGTTTATTGTGTGCCTGATAAATTCATGTAGCACTAATAACTATATATATATATTCATTTTGAGCCATTAAATGAAACTTTTCTATCATAAAATACATTAAAAGAAAAAGAAAAATCAACATATTAGCCATGCAATGCTTTTATGTGAATAAGTCTGTTGAGATTCCATAGCTGACATATGAAATCAGAAATAGAGGTAGGACCTATGTCTTAGGATTCCGTAACTTAGTCTTTAGGTTAAGCAGATCTGCCTTCAGCCCAAAGTGAAATGCACAAGAATTTTAAATTAGTGGCATCAAAAATTATTCACTAAAACAAGAATTAGCCTTGAGAAGTCATATAACTAGCCAGAGAGCATGCCAGCTGTTTGTATGCAATAAATTTAATGTACCATTTCTATCAATTATGGGTATTAAAAGATATAAAGGTAAGCAATATTGGGGAATATTACCATATATTCAACCAACCACTCAAGAAATTACTTTAAAACATACAAATAATTTAAAGAATATAGAGTATCATACATTCTGAGTCTTAGAGTTAAAGGCCCACCATCTCTACAGAGATTATCCATATACTTCCTTTATTCCTGTTCAGTTTGCATCAATCCCCCCTCAACAATTCTAGTTTAGCTCCCTTCCTGCATGTTCTTGGTTACTACATATCGTAGCGCAAGTTCTTAAGCAATACATGCATTGTTACCTAGCTTAGGTCTTGAAATGTGTAAGAAAGAACATTATGGATTGCTGGGGTCCCTTAGAACTAGAAGGTTCCAACAATATACATATACAATGCAATTGCTTTGGATGCATTTCAACATCTAATTCCAGCCTGTCAAACTAGGCGTGGCATATGTTCAACTGCGTTAATGTCTCCACTCTTCAATAGTGTTAATCAAGAGTCATCTCCATTAGGAAAAAGTTGAGTGTGGTACACCAGAAGACTATTAATGGCATCCCAAGCAAGCCTTATTCTGCATCTGAAATACACTGAGATTTTAAGATACATGTGCATGAGTCATTCTAAAATTGTTCAAAAATTAGTGTGACTCAAATTAACTATGAAAAGAAGAAAGTAAGATTTCAGAGAGAAATTTAGAAATGTCCATGACATTGAGGAAGCAGTAGTGTTTAAGCAACAGCTATAGAATTCTGTATTCTAAATCAGTAAAAGAAGCATTCTTTTTGAGTGACTATAGACTCTACATCTCCACAGGACACATCACGGACTAAACCATTCAAAATTGTACTCTGTGGCCATAAAATAAACAAAGAAAAAGATAATAACAAAAATACAGCAAAAATTCCAAATACTCTAAAATTAGTTAAACACTAATATAATTCTGGAAAGAAATGAATAGTAATAAGTACATGTATTAGCAAACAGGAAAAGTTTCTGGTCATAATGAAATCTCCTTCTTCAATATCCTACATTAAAAACAATCCCAAGGACAATCAGAGAAAGTGAAATATTAAGCTAACTAGAACCAATGTGATAAGGCAGAAAGACAATAGAGAAAATACATGAAACAAAGACCTAGTTCATAAAAAAATGCCAGTAAGACTGACATTCTAGGCAGAACTGACAAAGAAAAAGAGAAACACAAATTAAAGAGTTGTTCTTTCAGAAAGGCAAATAAAAACAATAGAATCTAAATTATAGTGCATTTAAAATTCACAATAATAGTCTTACAAGATTAAAATTTAAGCAAGCTTTAATACTATGACAATAAAGACATCAAAGTCAGGAGGAGATTTTTCCGGGATGCATTGTTTTAGACCATGGCTTCAAATCTTGTAGGCTCCTACAGCAGTATGTGCAGCGCCCACCCCTTGACCTTAAGTCTAGGAAGGCAGAGCATCAAAGCCCATGAAGTTCAGAATTGCTCTCTTCTTCTATGAGTCCCAAGGCACTGCATAAAACAAATGGACTGCTTTCCAGCCATCATTCTTGAGAGGCTGTATCAAGATCACAAGTCCATTCTCAGGCCATCACAATCCAGGCACTATGCAAGAAAGTGAAGAAGCAAAATGTTTTGGGTCACCTTTAGCCATCCTTGTCATGACAACTAAAGACCAAAACATCAGGAAATAGAGATAAAACACTTATGTCTTGCCTTTTCAAAATTTCTAACTCACAGAATAACTAAATAGAATAAGCTGGATGTCATCTGATGCCTCTAGATTTTAGAACAGTTTATTATACCATGTAGATTAGCAGAACATAGCATTAGCATCATTTAATACCCTCGAGCTCTGCAATATCATTTGTGTTGCAATGAGACAGGCAAAGGACATCTTTTACTCTTTACTACAAGGAATGTACAGTTAAAGTGCAAATACAAACAATTCTCTTCAAACATTTTACGCGTTTTATATTCTACTCAAACTTCTGTTCTTAAGATAGCATTTCTAGAAGATTCTCAGAAGAAATCTGTGATATTTTAGAGAAGTCTCATGAAATTGCCCATTTCCATTTCTGGCACTACCTCCACACCTGCCACTACCACTAAGCTTCCATACTGTGAGAGATGCTAATGAGCACAGGTCCTACCGGTGCCATTTAAATGACCAGTGGCTGATCTGTTTTGTCTAGTTTTATGGAAATAGAAGATCCTGAAATAAATATTAGAATATTTCTTTCCAATCTTCTTCACTTTAGCACTAGTGAAAGGTTGGCTTATTGAAGCTGAATTCTGTCTCTGCCTCTGTTTCGTTTTGTGACCCAGAAGAAAATCACTTCAAATGAAGTCAGTGTTATGGAATCGAGACTTTTACAACTACCAGATATGAAAGTTCTCCAGCTAGCTCATCCATTGCACCAAGCAGCAAGGAGTCAGGCAGTTCTCTTGCTTCCTGCCCTTTTGCCAGCTCACCTGCACCCACCAGGGCCAGCTCTACTATTTTGCCAGCCAAGGTGTGAGGCCTCCTCTCCCAGAACTGCAGTTGGTGAGGGACAGAGCCAGCTCTCCCACTCAAGTGCCCCCACCCCAGCCAGCTCTCCTGCCCCTGCAGATAGGGTCAGAAAGCACAGCTCCTTAAACCAGAGGTCACAACTGTCATATGCGATCAGACAACTAAATGTTGTATAAATATAGTACATTTTAGCAGTTTCTAAATGTGCAACAAGCAAAACTCAATTCAAAATCAACCGTGTTGCTGATTCTGCTCAGCAATGTTGAGCGTGGGAATCACTACAGCCTCAGTCTTGAATACACCGAGAATCCTCTGCTCTGTTCATGACATCGCCCCATGGGACTCCAACACACTGCCCAAAGCAGCCTGGCCAAGATTTGGAACTACTAATGTGATTTTCAGAAGTTGTATGACACATAAAATAGTTTATGCTCCGGAAACACAAGAGTTCCATTGTGGAAAATCAAGACTTTAATATTTCCTTAGCATGCATATATCAAACTAGTATGTCTCTGAATTGATTTTGTTAAAATGTTTGATTTATAAAATTACTTTTGAATTTTTGACTTGAGTTTCATAAAAATTGTTAAATAAATGTTGGCATGAAGTTACAACAGAATTTCTTAAATGGCCCTACATACACTTCTATTATTTTGTACCATGTATTTCTGCAAAGCAGGATTCTCAGCACTAATGACTATAAAACCAGAACATCAGTTAACTCTAAAAGTGTTGAGGATTTAAGTCTTTATGTAAAAATAAATAATCTCATTAGCTTATAAATTTCCTTCTGTCTTTAACAAATGAAAAAATTATATGCATTCCAAATACTTTAAAAATAAATCTCTTTATGTTCTTTTAGCTCTAAATATTTGGTTCATATACTTTTTTGTATGTTGATATATCTGTGGTCTTGTAAAAATATGTCAGATGGAAAGGAATCATAAGTTGAAATATTTTATGAAGCCATAATGAAAACCATGAAAAAGTGCAGCTGCATGCGCTGATCACTAGTCCACATGGGATTTTGAACATCAGTAGAAACATGTTTACCTTTCTGAAGAATGTAAATTAAAATCACTGCAAAATGCAGTTTGGTACTTACACCAAAAGGCATTTTTTCCTCCCCTTCTACCAATCACCCTTCTCTACAGCCTCTTTTCCTATAAGTACAGATATATAAGAAAGCTGTAATTTTCATTAAAAGACTCATGCAGATTCATAGCAAAATCTATATAGATCACAGAACTGAAGAGCAAACAGACAACCCATGAAATAGAGCTCATGCCCCATGTTTGTCTAGTTTCTAGATCAGTGTCAGCAAGGTGAAAATGGGCAATGCTGATACGATCTGCCTGAAAGATATGTAGTACAATCAAGAAGAAGTTTTCTCCCTGTATCACACTTTTTGTCCTCAAAGAAACAGCAACACAGATTCAAACTCAGTCATCCACTATCCATTAAAGACAAGGTTTAGGTGAGGTTTGGAAATAGCAGATAATAAAGAGAATAACCAATTGACTGAGCTACATTATTTAAAAATATACAACTCAGTGTTACAGGGCATTAAGGAGTTGCCTTGCCTTGGTTTCATCTAAAGTATGGAAATAATGTCCGACATCGAGAGGAGCTGTGAGGATGTGAAGGACTTACACACATAGAGATGGGGTCTACTGAATGCTTCTTTAACTCCTCACCCATGATAATAAACATTTTCAGAAAAACACAGAGATTTTGATTGGTATAATAATGGGTAAACTCAATGAGTAAATATTAAATTAGAGATCAACTTAAATTTCAGATACTAATAGAGTCAGAAAAAAATGTGAAACTCTTCATCGACAAGATAAATGGGCCCCCCAAATTTTTAAGTTGCATTTGGAAGAACACAGAAATGAGAATAGATATAGAACAAGGAAACATTAATCACATGTCCGAGTAACTCATACTGTGTTTTCCAAGGTATTCATGAAAACACCCATAAAGGAAAAAATGTCTTTGCTGTCTGAGAATGTATCTTGCACATTTCATGTTGTTGCAAAATGCTTGGGACTGGGTACTTTATTCAGGGACTTATTTTATTTGTCATGCTGGTTGCTGGACAGTGTAAACATCATGATGCTGCCTCCTCATGAGAGCCTACTGACTGCACTGAAACATGACTAAGAAGGAGCGATCGACCGCCACACTCAGAAAAGCCAAGCAAATGGGGAACTCATTCCTCAAAGCCCACTCTCTAAAGAACTTACATACTCTGTGAGATTTGACCTATTCTCTGGAGACAACATACATCCACTCATGAAGGTGGTACCCTATGACCCAATATACTTGCACTACTTCTACCCCAAGGGTCCTGCCACTTCAGTAAAGTTTCCCAGTGTCTTCTTTAATCTCTCCTGATGCAAAGGATCAATGAAATAAAGAATTGGTTCTTTGAAAAAAATTTATTGGTAATAAACCCATCATCTAGACATGTATTTATAATGAGTGGTATGTCAAGCTCGGAAGGAAATTTGAAGGACAGAAAGATTATCTGCTGCACTCATGTTGTTGCTCCTTCTCTTCGTTGCTTAGCAATAGTCTGCTGTCATCATATAAGTACCATGTACTGGCATGCAGTGCCATTGCTCTGGCGGTGATTGTGTCTTGCGCTCATACATCCTTCACAGATTAACTGGTCCATGCGAAGAACCATCCAGATACATTGTAAAGAGATTAGCTTAAACGGCCAGAGTATGGAATAAGAACAATACTGCTCCAGAAAAATCGGATCCATGCAAGGGTGTTTTGATTTCTACACTGATTTTCTGTAAATTCTCTGGTGTTTTCTTAAAATAAAAGTACTTTTCTCCGAGTAGCAAGAATTATATCTGTTGATATAGCTTGTTTGTAAACAGAATCTGTTTGACTGTATATGTAATATATTGACAGACAAACATTGCCATTTTAGCTACAGAAAACTAAGTTAATTATAGCATTTTATAGTTTCCTAATGCAAATATGCAAGCTTGACATTTGTGCCTTTATTCTTCATATAGTATCCAAATGATATTTACAACTTATTTGAAGAAGCTTGAACTCCCAGGTCAAATATGATGACTCATAGTTTTGATAACTGCATCTTACATCCATATATCAACAAAAATACTACACTTGTTTAACATTAGCTCCAGTGGTTGTATTCCTGTGATCCAATGGCCTTTTCTCTACCATCACGAGAGATGCAGTCTGATACACAGACTTAAATCCATTACTCTACTATGGGATCCACACGAGAGGTATTTGTGACTGTTTCTGACCCGTGTGTATACTGTACTACAGCACAAGCTCTATTAACATAGTAAAACTGTGTGCATACTGCATAGTGAGTAAGTTTATGTGTACAATTACTATTTGTTTATGTTGTACAAATGGTTCTATGTGTGCTTTATGTTAAACTGCTCAATTTCTGATGTTTTTTTTGCAGAGAGCAGTTTGAGAGGACATCATGACTAGAATTCAGTGTGTCCTATAATTTGCTAAGGACACACTGAAGCTATAGATGAATGAAAATATGGACACTCCTATTTAGAAACCCAGAATATCCATGCCGTGGAGCCAATTTGCATATGTTGAAAGCTTGTTTTGAAATATATCAATAAACCTCCCTAAATGGATTGAGTCAAATTGTATGCATCACATGTACACTGAGGTTGCAAAAGAAAGCTTGTTACTTGGGTTGAATCCAATTAAAAAGTTGTGTTTTGGTTTAAGATGAGACTTGGAGCTAAGCCAAGTGAAATAAACAGAACACTCTTTGGATACATCTTACCTCACACTCTCAAAACAGGCCCACTTCCTTCTCTGCAAACAGAAATAGGAGGCTGCAACTTCAGTGCCTTCCTTACTCCTATGCGGAGAAAGGGTAAATGTGAGTCATGATGGAAAGATAACACCATCAACTGCAACAAAGGGAACTCTCAAGGAAGATGAAATAAGCCGTGTGTTCTGAAGTAACCCACATACAGCAAAATTATGACCCTTCTATCTTTATACACTTGGGTACAGTTTCATGCACTATTATAGTCTCGCATTATATATCCTTAAATCATCTGGCAAAAGTTCCTGCCTCTGCCTAATGCTGGCTCTAATTTAGGATGAACAACTACTCTCATAAAGAAAAACTGCTGCTGCTGCTGTTTATTAGGCTGCAGAAAGGTCTCACTGACTAATGTCTCAGGATTAAATGAATGTGGAATAATAAGAGCTGATTTATTTGTGCTCTGCTAGGATAAAGCTGCCACTGATTTTACAAGAAACTATTCATCTGAGGCCCACTATAGCTAGTAAATTGTGGCTGTTGCTGAAATTAGTCTCCAGGCCTTCATGTAATCTACAGTGTGAAGGAGCAGAGTAGTAATAAAGCCATTGTGGGCACTTGGTTTATTTGAAAGGTCCCCCACCTTATCCCTATCTTCGGGGATTCTAAAAATCAACTTTCTGAGATCTCTTTTTAGAAATGTACCACCCCTTGCAACCTTGAGCTACATTTCTAACTGAAGATTTTAGGGTTGGAATTAAAAGTATATAGCCCCCAACAATTAAACATCGAAGAAGCCACATCTGTCATCTATTTTTTTTTGACCTAGAACACAGGAAAGGAAAGTTACCAGTGACTGTCAGAATGAAGCAATCTCAGGACAAAAAGAACTGTAAGAGAAGATGATTATTCTACCTCTGAAAGGTGTCTTCACAAGACTTCCAGGCCCATAACCCCCAAAGTTACTGATTTTTTGTTTTTTACAAGGAGGTTGGTCTAGGAATTTTTACTAGATGAAATGTTGAAACAAACCAATGGAAAAGCCCACTCAACCAAAATCAAGACAAGTGAGTACAGTTGCAAACACCAAGACCCTACTTACTATGATGGTCCCAAGAACGCAGGAGGCAGTAGAAAACACCCTAACACCTTAGAACACAGAAGTCTTTCAGAGAAATAATTCCTTAATTTATTTTGTCTCATTATAGTTATTCAATTGTTGAACAACAACAACAAAAAACATATATTAATAAGAACCAATGAAAAATTGTTTCTCTAGGGCATGGTTTCCTCCCTGCCATCATTAACAGTAAGAACCAATGAAAAATTGTTTCTCTAGGGCATGGTTTCCTCCCTGCCATCATTAACAGTACTATCAGAAATCATTGGACGTTGCTCTTCATTGCATGGGTCCTAACTTGCCAGACTGTATATTGTATCATGGGAGCATGATAGTCTTCACAGTTTATGACCAAAATGATTAAAAGAGCAGCATCAACAGGGTGTTTGCATGGTGCTTACTGTATGCCTACCAGCAATGAAGGCACTGAACACAATGCCATCTCATGGTACTCAGATTAATCTTGGTAAGAAGAAGCAATTTACCCCACTTTACAATAAAGAGATTAGAGAGAAAAAGGACAATTGTATCTAATTTTAAGTATGGTAAAGGTGTGTGTGCCCCTTATTGAGCTTCTGATTGTTCCTTTATTTTATCAAATTTCAGAAAACTTGGCCATCTGAGTGTAATATCACTAGGATATAAGAATGAGCTTATCTTAGCTCTCACCTTATCAATGTAAATGTGATTGTACTTAATTTTGATTTCTGTAATTCTGTTTTCTCTCTTTGCTTAGTTTGTTACCCAAGTCTCCCCACATGTTTCTTATTCACATACTCTAATTAGAAATAGATCCCATATTGGGCATAGAATGTCAGACCTGTCATTCCAGAACTTGAGAGACTGGGGCAGGAGGATCAAAAGTTTGAAGATAACTTAGCCAGATCCCATTTAAATGGACAAACAAACAAACAGAAATATAACCCTTGCCTGCCCTGCTTTTCCAACCATGTTCCCCAACATGATATCTGCTCATAGTAACTTATTTGATCCCCCAGCTTAGGACCAGTAGGAGGTGGTGGTAATGCCTGATTCCTAAGAAAGATCTAGTCCAGTCACCTGATGAATGACCTAACTAAGAAAAAAGAGGAGGTGGAGAATACCCAAATTCCCAATGCTCGTACATGACCAAATATCCTCTACCTCTACCAATTCTGATTTCTGAACTCACATTGCAGCGTTCAAGACAAAAAGGCCATCTGGGATCTTCTTTGCCAGCAGAATAGCCAAGGTATATACCAAAAACACATTGAAGTTTATGTCTGTCCTTGGCTAGTTAGGGAGAATTCTGCTATATATATATAAAACCATCCCCACTCTTCATGGGTGAAATAATCTGGTGATAGCTTACTCCAGATTATGTTAAAGCTACCATTTCATCATGAGTTTTGGTAGGATGGGGTCAGGGAACTAGACAGACTCCATTAATCAATGTTAAGAATGTCAGCCTGGACTGCATGTAGACTGTCCCAATACCCACCTCCATTCAGCACATCCTGCAAGCTACAAGCCCCCTCCTGCCCCCAAAACTCACCTATTCGCCTACAACCTCAGTGGAACTCTGAAACATAGCTTGCTACAATACAGAAGGAATCAAGAGATGAGTGACCAGCCACATGGCAGGACACCCCACTCTCTAGGACCTCCATAGTGGGGCAAAACCCTGGGCCCCTCCCCCAAATGCCTAGGCTTCTTTAGTCAGCCAGCAGGAGAGTTACCTGCTGAGAGGACCAAGAGAGAAACTCTAAAGCACAAGATGTGACTGCACAGAATGGACCAAGATAGCGAACCAGGAGAGAAGATCAAGAGAGCAGGCTAAGAGAGACAACAGTGGCTCCATGAGACACAGACAGTGCCAGTACAAAGCAGACCAAGAACAATTCCAAAATACTCAGCCACTGAAAGGATTGGACCAAGACACAAAAGCACTGTCGGCATCAGTTGAAGGAAGAGATGGGTAGGCACCAATGCAAGATTTCATCCAACAACCTAAAAGGCAACATGATAACACCAGAACCCAGTGGTCAAACCTCAAAAAGACTTGATTATCCTAACCCAGAATAAGCAGAAGAAAATGACTTTAAACATAACTTTATAAAGATGATGAAGACCTTTAAAGAGGAAATGGAAAAACTCCCTTAAAGAAATGGAGAAAAAGACAAATAAAAATTGGAAGAAATTAATAAATTCCTCAAAGAAACCCAAGAAAAAACAAACAGGTGAAGCAAACAATTCAAGACTTGAAGACTGAAATAGAGGCAATAAAGTAAACACAAACCAAGGAAATTCTGGATATGGAAAACCTGGGTAAATGAACAGGAAATACAGGGGCAAGTATAACCAACAGAATACAAGAGACAGAAGAATCTCAAGTATTAAAGATACTATAAGGAAATAGATTTGTTGGTCAAAGAAAACATTAATTCCAATAAATTATTAATACAAAACTTCCAGGAAATCTGGGGCACCATGAAAAGACCAAACCTAAGTATAATAGGAGTAGAAGAAGAACTCCAGCTCAAAGTCACAGAAAATATATTCAACAAAATCACAGAAGAAAACTTTTCCAACCTATAGAAGGATATCTCTATAACGGTACAAGAAGCTTATAGAACACCAAATAGACTGTATAAAAAAAGTCCTCTCACCATATAATAACCAAACACAAAGCATACAGAATAAAGGAAGAATATTAAGAGCTGCAAAAGAATAAGGTCAAGTCACATATAAAGGTAGACCTGTAAGAATTACACACGACTTCTCAATGGAAACCATGAAAGCCAGGAGGACCTGAGCAGATGTGCTACAGACACTAAGAACCCAGGGATGCAAGTCCAGACTACAATACCCAGCAAAGCTTTCAATTACCACTGATGGAGAAACAAGATATTCCAAGACAAAACCAGATTTAAACAATACATCCCTGCTCCCATATCCACCCTTCCTCCATCCCAACCATCCCATTCCCC
>LOJH01020779.1:0-11740 GCA_001685095.1 Ellobius talpinus | reverse complement strand
AAGTCAGTCGTGGAGCCATCCTCTCAACCCCTTATTGCCTGATTTCTTAACCTTTGGGATTTAGTGTGTATTCAGATTCTTGTGTGTAGCTTCCCTACCTGTAAATTCTTTCTCATGGTATAGCTCTGTTGGAGGTAGGCATGGTGTACAGCTCAATTAGAGGAGAAGGTGATGTTAGTTTGATTGAACTCTGATGGCAGATGATGCTCTTGGTTCAACCTAGGGTTGGGTTGTTTCCTTCATTTTCAGAGCGCTAGCTGGAGCTTCAACAGTGGTACTGAAATCGTCATTCTCCAAGGATTTCTGTGTGCAGTTGTTTTATTACTCATTCTCAAAATAATTTTGCATGGGGAATTCTTGTGCTGAACAAGGAATGACCCCAAATTTGGTAATGTTATTGACTTTCTTTTTAGTTAAATATGAAGATGGATATAATATCATTCTATTCTTTTACTTTTTCCCTTAGACATTTCAGTATCTGTTATTTGGGACAGAACTGGTCTGAATCATATGCTTTGTTTGCCTGGGAAGTGTTTGCTCTTCTCAGCCCCTGAGGCTAGGGCTTGAAGGGACCTCCATGACATATCCTTTTCTATGTACTTAACTCTCAGTCCCATTAGTCCTGTTTTGCTCTAGGAACCCAACTGTTTTAATGCATTGAGTCCTAATGATGTTGAAATAGTGGTTTTTGTAGTCGACATAAAGGCCTGTGTCTTGCCTGCTGATACAAGAGTTGATTTTATACCAGGTAAGAAGAACACAGATTTTGGCTGGAACTCTGATGCTTTTCTTATCCAGTGGTATGCATCCTTCTACCATTGCTCTTGCACACAGAAGCAGGAACTAAAGGAAGTCATAGGTGCTGGCCCAACCTGTTGTCTTCAAGGAGGCCTGCCTGATGAGTTTTGCCACGTGGCTATTGCATCATTTCACCTGCATTCATTGATCAGGTTTCTGCAGAAGGTACCACTGTTCCCAAGCTCCTGTCTGCAGTGATGCTGATGGAGAGGGTCATTTCATAATCACTATTTGCACCTGTGTTTGCTCAGGAAATGCTGGTGTCATATGTCTTCAAAACATGCAGCACAAAGCTGGACAGGTCCTAATTGCCAGGATGACTCTGAAGGACTCAGATTGGCTATAATTAGATTGAGAAGCACGTGGCTGCCTTGCCTGCATAGGGACTGTGTAAAGTCATGCTTCTTTTCAAAGGATGGTCTTCAGGACTACGTGTGTCAAAGCTTGTCTCACACTTGTGTGAAAAATGCACCTTCTCAGCTGCTATCCCTGGAGGTGACTCCCTGCAGGTGCTTTAAGTGTTAGACAATAAAATGTATTTGGAGCCAGCAAGATGGCTCAGTGGATAAAGGCACTTGCTGTCCAGCCTGAGCACTTGAGTTCTAGTCCCAGAATCTTTATGAAGAATAGAATAGAACATACTCTTTCAAGATGTCCTCTGACCTACATAGTAGCATAATGGGGCATGCATATATACCTCCTGCCCCCCCACTGAAACAATTTGGGGGTCTTCATTTTGTGGGTAAATTCTCATGTGTGTGCATGCACCTGTGTACTTGGGCATGTAGAGGCCAGAAGGTAACCTTGTTGTCATTCCTCAGGCCACCTCTTCAGACCTTTTTTTTTAAATTACCAAATGGGAACTTTTCACAAATGTTAAAAAAGAAGTACCTGTGTGAAATTAATTTCTTTCATCAGTAGCAGTACATTCTTGGTCGTGCGTTTATCTACTGAGCTCTCCTACCACATTGCTAACCAGAAAGAAGTGCTTTTGTCTCATGCCATAGGCACATCGCCCCTCACCTCATGGTTTCCAACGGCTGTTTTTTCTAAGAGGTCATTAGAATGTTACAGAAGAATGATGCTCCAACCGTGTCTCTGTGCCCAACAACCACCTCAAATGAACAGCTCTAAATATATCAGAGGCTTTTGTTTTCCTTATCTTAAATTCCCTTCTATTTATAGATAAGGATGCTGAGACTTTAAAGCCTACAGCTTTGGGGGCTGCCGTGATGGCTCAGTGCTTTAGAGTGTTTGCAGAGTACCCGAGTTTGGTTCCCAGCAGCCATAGCCACAGTCTCCTGTGGGTTTAGCTTCAGGGAGATCTGACTTTATCCTTTGGCCTCATTGGATACCTGCACACATGTGACATATAGACACTTAGACATGAATAAAAGTTGATCTTAAAGTTGTTATCTTTGATTTACATCCCCTCCCAGATCTAAATGTTGCCACTATTTGGGGATTTCATGGAAGGGACTGATTGCTTTTCTTTATAACCCAGAAAGTTTCAGCTTAGGAAAATAGTAAACTTCAGTTTCTTGCTTGCGTTATGTAAATTCTTAAGGAAATGCATGACTTCCTTGTTTAAGTAGCAGAAACCATACATAGAATGTAACAGTTGTTTGCGGCATGCCAACAAGAGGTAGAGCTTGTTTTCCATACAGTGTTAGGAGGCTGGAAATGTTCTTCCCCTCATGATGAACCTTTGCTACTGAAATTATCACACCACAAGAGAAAGGCCATTAATAATGACTTTTGACTTTAAAAAATGCAGTCATCAGGAAGAGAGGGAAAGCCTCTGATGTTGAGTGAAATACAGTGCTGGGTAATGGTCCTGGTATGCTTTGCTGGAATATTGAATGACGTTTTTTGAGTCTTCATCTTCCATCTTGCATAATTTATTATCACCTGGTTCCTACCTCCCTGTAATTAAAACTCCATGTCTCTGTTTCTTTAATAGGAAACAGTATGTGAAGGGGTTTTGTGGAATGTTGACCTCTTGGTATAATGACTATTACCGTCTTTATTAGAATGCTTTACTCAAAAGAGACCCTAAGTTAAATTGTTTTATTGGAAATAAAATTTTCAGTGTCACTTTGGCAAAAAAAAAGAGACCCTAAGGATTGGGTCTCTGGAGATTCTCTCATAGAAGGAATGGGTACACCAGGGTCATTAGACCGTTATGTGGGATTCTAACTACCACTTCCTGGGCCACTTGTACGTGTTCTTGTTCGAGTATATAGAGGGTGAAAGGGTATCAGAAGAAATAGCTGCATGCGGCCATGGGAAGTTGTCATCCATTCTGGGTTGAGCCATTTTGATGATGTGGTTGTTAAAGGGTCTTCATGCCTGTTGTCAGTTATCATTCACCCATGGTCCTGTAAACCCAATGGACTCATTTTTAAGCCAAAGCTAGAGTTGGGTGGAATTGTGTTCTTTTAACCTGTCCTTGGTACCTCGTCATGGATGAGCAGAGTGTTGTTCACATCTCCATTGGACAAGTCACACAAATGTTGTGGACTGTTTATGAGAACATCCCACAGTTCTCCTTTTACTGTGAGGCTACTGGGTTTAGACAGGTGATTTCTGCAGCTCTTGCTCCGTTGAATCTGCAGCCCACCATAGTCTTTGCTCCTTTGATCTTGAGCTGTCGTTTAGCTTTGCACCCACCCTTTTCTCTGGAGTGCCTCTTGGGTTAGCCACAGTGGCATGAGGAACCACTAACATCAGGTCCCAGCTTTTTAAAAGTTTTTTTAATTTCTGTTTTTTTCATTGGTTTAAGATAAGGTTTCTCTGTGTAGCCCTAAGTGTCCTAGAACTGGCTTGGTAGACCAAGACTGGCCTTGAACCAATTCCCAGGTTTCTTCTCTAGGTTGTTTTTTTCCCACTGCCTATTCATACTGGTTTTTTCTATGTAGCATTTATTTATTTTCCATAAATTAAGTATTTTCCATTTTAACAGATACACAAACACATAAAAGTTTTATATATTAATAGGATACTTATGTTTGACATAAGTATTGGTTGCATAGTGTTTAAACCAGGTGAATCATGTTTGTTTCCTTAAACACTTCTCATTTTTATAGTTAAAAACTGTTTTCCAAGTTTTATTATTTTTTTGTATCTTGTGTACATGTATGTGGGGGTATGTGTACACACATGCCATGGAATACATATGTCGATCAGAGGACACCTCATGAGAATTGCTTCTCTCTTTCTTCCATGTGTAGATCAGAGATCAAACTCAGGTTTTCATATTTGGCTTCAGGTACCATCTCCCCAATTCTTGGAAAACTTTTGCAGTATACATTGCATAAGGTTTAAATTAAGAATAATCAAAAAAAAAAAAGAATAATCGTGTTTGTTTTCTGAAGCATTTATCATTCTTTAATGGTGGAAATGTTCAAATTTGTTTCTTTTTGAAAGATATACTGTAGACCTTGTATTTACAGTGATTGTTCTGTACAGTGGTGTCTAGAGCTGCTTGCTATAGCTTTAAGTCATTTCTCAACCTTTTCCATCCTCCTCCGGCTACCTAATCTCCGATTCTTTGTAATCTCAGATTCTTTGCGATTGAATTAGTTTGGGATTCAGCATGAGTGAGACCATGTCCTGCTCCCCATGCTTGACCTGTTTCACATATCATAATCTCTGGTTCCAGCCCTGTTGTAGCGTGGCAAGATTTCATTCATGTTTTATGGACTGAGGCTAATAAATAGTTCGTATCAGGATATACGATTCTAAAACCTGCCTATCTACCTTTCCTGGAAGGAGTGAGATGCTTACTTATCTCATGGTGTAGATTTTCATTCCTACGCTCTGCTGTGTGTTACAGTGCTCCTTAGAGTCATGGCAATGGTAATATGTTCCCAGATGCCAATAGTTTCATCCGCTTCTCCAATAGCAAAATTAAAATTTCATCTCTGTTGATGTGTAGTGTTCAGTTCCTCTAGTATCTTCTTCAGCCTCATTTCATGTGATGTTTCTCTTTGACTGAAGCCTCCACGACTATCCTCATGTTCCCACCATGGTCAACACGCACACATTCCTCTTCTATGTACATGGTCTTCTTTTCAATTCTTTGGACTTCACCTCAAATGTCATCTCTTCAGAGAAGCTTTATCTGACCATATCCTTTACCCCAGGGAGTAACTGGGATCCCTTCTATTCTGTACTTGCCTTTTTGCCTACTTACACTTAACATAACTTATAATTTTAGATCTGTCTTACTGGGTATTTGTTTATTTGACATGAGGTCTCATGTATCCCCAGCCTTGAAATTGCTGTGTAGCTGAGGATTCTCTCGGGATTACTGAATTCCTGCCTACATCTCCTGAGAGCTGAGATTACTGTTGTGTGCTACCACTCTGCTTATGCAGTGCTGGGACTGGCACCTGGAGTTTTATGTATGCTATACAAATACCCTATAGTTGAGCTACATCCCTATCCCTGTGTCTAGTGTTCTTCCTCATGTCTGCCCCTCCTGTGCTGCAAACTTTCCAGATGCATGGTATCCTGTACATTTTCTCTACCAAGTCATGTGTGCATTTTCTTTCAAGCCATGTAGAAGTTGCTGGTGTGTTAACAACTGAATGGTTAAGGGTTTGAATAACAGTATTTTTTCCATCTAATGACCTTGCTATTTCCACAATCCTGATATATTCTCACTTTAACCAACTACAAGAAAAGAAAGAAAATAGCAAAGCAAAACATGGTACAGTATGACTCTGGAAATACGAAAAGTAAATGAGAGATTGTTCAACTCTTGTATGTCCTCCAAATTTGACCCAGAAGAGCCTGCTCCAAGTCTTTGGTTAAGGATCAGAATTTGGTTTCTTCTACCCACACTGGGTGGCTCACAACCACTTACACTCTAGTACTAGGGGATCTGACACCCTCTCTGGAATCTATGGGCCCCTGGACACACATGGGATACGCAGGCAGGCCATCACGTATGCATATGTCTGAGACGTGCCTCCACAGTCTCACACTCAAAATCAGTACTTAAAAAAATAATCCCAGGAAAGTCCTGCCCCTGAGAAAGATGGCACCTTCTGCTGGCTGTTTCCTGGAATGTCTAAGTATTTTTCCCCCAATATTCCAGCTTTTCAAAAGGGTAGAGTTGCTAATGGAAACAGGAAAAGCTGGCTTTGGGAAACCATAGCTTTCCATTTCTCAGAGATAAAAATGGTTCAAGGGAAACCCCAATGAAAATGGGTGGGGGTGAGGTGTTGTTTACTGAGCTTACTTTTACATGTAAATATATGTGTGATGAGTGTGGGCTGTGGATCTACTCTTATTTTAAAAGTGCAAATTTAAAAAAAAGAAGAGGACTGAAAAAAAAAGACAGGCTGTGGTGTTGTACACCCTTAGTCCCTGCATGCGTGAGTCAGAGGCTGGTGGGTCCCTGTGAGTTCAAGGCCAGCCTGTTCTACAAAGTGAGTTTCAGGGCAGGGTTACACAGGGCTACAAACCCGGTCTGGAATCCCCCACCACCACCTCAAAAAAAAGTACAAACTAATTTTTATCATCCAGGACTAAATGGGAGATCTTTCCATTGTAAAATGATGGTTCTAGAGGCCCTGTTTCTAAACTGTTTTGACCTTCAGAACACTATGAATTTTCATTAAGTGACCCAGTTCATTCATTCTCCTCATACTTGCTCCTTCAGTAAGCGTGGCCCGAGAGTCCTTTGTGTATTAACTTTATAAATGGAGAGTATGCACTTGAAGATCACTCTGCCATAGATGTTCTTGTCAGCTTCCCGTGATCCTTCCCCTTTCCATGGGGAACTCTTAACGTTCAGCAAGGGCCAGATACCGTCGATGAAGCACAGCTCGTGGGAGGTAAATTGGAATGCCCCCCTTACTTTGGGTATGTTCTCAGAGATGCGCTGACATTCTTAAAATTGTTCCTTTCTCAGTGTGGCATGGTTCTTGACCTCCCTTCTGCTTTTTTAAGATGCTTTTGAGAGTAAATGATGTGTCCTGGAAATATCAGTGCCTATTATCAATAATAACGTGCTGCTTGTTATCCTTTCTCTTGGGTTTGTGGTTTTTACTTAAAAAAAAAGGCTTTAGGGTTCCTCCGTTTTACCTCAGATACCATTTATTAGGAATTATTTGGTATGGTCATTTGGCCATATTCTTTTCAGGTTATCAATTCAATAAATACACACACAGACACACACACATATCATTCATTTATATTTGTGTGGGAGTGGAATATATACCATGGTGTGTGAGTAGAGGTCAGAGGACAGTTTTCGGTAGTTGATTCTCGTGATTCTCTCCTTCCGCTTTTGGGTCCTTAGATCATCAGACTTGGTAGCACTGTCTTTTTCAGTTGAGCTATGTCGCTGGCACCAGATCATTTTTGACAGCAACTTTTGTCAAACTTTTGACAGTGATTTTTGTCAAACTTTTGACAGCTTTCCCAGTGTTTCCTTCCTTCCCTCCCCCCCTCTCGCTATCTCGCTCTCTCGCTCTCTCGCTCCAGGACTCCTCATTCACTATCTACCTTACTTTTTGGAACAGGGTGTCTTACTGACCTGAAGCTGGCTAAGTATGCTAAACTGATTGGTCAGGGAGCCTCAGGAGTCTTCCCATCTCTACCTCTCCTGAAGTAGGGCTGCAGATGTGCCCTGCTCCAGCTTTTTTTTTTTAAATGGTAGTCCTGGGGAATCAAACTCAGATCCTCACTGTCCTTACAGAGCTGTTTTCCTCTGCCCCTTCTTATGTTTTCTAGAGACTGTTTTGATTGTAGTCATTGCTCTTCTTATAACCACTTGCCCTGGAACTCATGGAACAAGAAAGTTTATAGTTGTTTACAAGTGTAGTCTTTTAATGGTAATCTCTATAAAACAGAACCAGAAATAGTCATCACTGTTTGTTGCTTTATTTCAGTGAAAGTATATTATTTTTGTTCCATGTAGAACTTCAAAGCAGGAGTATTTGAGTAGAAATTTAAACCCCAACTTTAGAATGAGAATACTAATAGTTCTCAGTTCATTCATTAAGGGTTTTGTTTTTTGTTTTGAAACACAGTACAACATATTTTGGTTTTGTTTTGGTCATCTTAGTTATTCTGCTATAAAAAGTATAACAAGGTTTGTGTGTATGTGTGTGTACATATATATGTTGCATGTATGTAAAGGTTCCCATGGAGACCATAAAGAACATTGGATCCTGTGGAGATGGAGTTACAGGCTGTTGTAAGTCACCCATGTACCCTGAAACTTGCCATGAAGCTTGACCTGCCAGCCTCAGGGATTCTGTTGTCTCTGATCACTCAGCTCTGTAATCACAGATGCATGCAGCAACACTCTTTTTGTGTTGTTTGTGTTTTCAATTTCTGACATGGTTTCTAGAGATAAAAAGGAGATCCCTGTGATTCAACCCAAGCAGTGAACTGACTGAGCAATGTCCCTAAACCCCTGAACACCATGTTTTAAAGATGATACCTTACAACCAAGAAAATCATCATCAGTTTGTTGGAATTAATAGTGATATAGGCAATAGGATATAAAAATATTTTTGGAGGACTAAGTTTTTATAATAAAAATAACTGCAGCTTTTAGTGTGATAAGCTCCAAAGAATTCACAGACCACAGTTTTGGGTTTTTTTGATGTCCCCCCTTTTTATTGTGGCTCTTTTTGAACACTTGTATTGCTGCAACACATGGGGATTCCAGGAGCTTTTGGTAATAGAAATGTAGACCTGAAAGCCGTGAGTTCTAATTTTTAAGAGCCTCCACTGAGTTCTTAGGGGAATCTCTGATGCTAATGAGGTAAATTTCTGTGTAAATATGGTCAGGGCTTGAAACCTAAGAAAATAAAGTATGATGTGAACCTCATCATTCTGCCAAATTAAGATTGGTGGGAGAATTTATTGGTGCGAGGGCTTTTCTGTTACCAGTAAATTGTATAAACGTAGTAAGGATTTTGATGCCATGATTTAGATTTTGTAGGAAAAGGTGACGGGCGGTGTCCTGAAAGTTCTTTTTAGTCGGTGCATTAGAACAGCTCTTTTTGCTCAGTCATCTCATGCTTTGTTTGACTGAATGAAAGCATAAAGCCAGAAATATCAGTGTTTGTCAAAAACTATGCACGGAGGGCTGGGAATCCTAGGATTTTCATGTCAGCATTGTTTGTTGGCTCCAGCTTCCATAACTCTTAAAAACAAACATTCTTAAAAAAGTATATATAATATATATGTGTATATATATATGGTTTATGTGTGTGTGTGTTACTGTGTGTTTCTCTGTGTCTGTATGAGTGTATGTCACCTGTGTGTAGGTACTCAAAGAGGCTAGAAGAGGGTGTTGTTCCCCTGGAGTTACAGGTTGTTGTGAGCTGCTCTGTGTGTGTGCTGGGAACTAAACTCAGATCCTATGCAGTAGCAGCAAGTGCTCTTAACTGTTTCCCCTTCTTTCCAGGTTAATCAAAATGGAATAGTCATTTAACAGGGAAAAAAGTTTTCTTACTGTCCTAGGTTTATTTCTGTTGATGTAATAAAAAATCCTTTTGAAAAAGCAACTTAAGAGAGAAAGGCTATATTTGTCCCTTAATTCCAGATCACATTTAATCATTTCATAGAAGTCAAGGCAAGATTCAAAAGGAGCTGGTCCCATTACATCCTCTCTGAAAATCAGAGAAAAATAAATGAATGCATATGTCCTTTGTGCTAGACTAACTTACTTTAATCTTTGTACTCCAAGACCACATATTGGTAAATGGTGCTCCCTACAATGGCCTGGGTCATCTCTCCCTAGTTAATATAATTATGAGACTCCCCCATAGACTTGTTCATTGTCTAGCTGGTGGATTCTGAGCGTACCTCATTGAGACTGTCTTCCTGGTTGATTCTAGGTTGTGTTCTGTAGGCATCACTTTCGACTCATTTGTAAAGGTACTTAGAGACAGCGGGTGAGTTGCTTTGTCACCATTGTATTTGGTGAAGTATAAGGTATCAGTATTGGCTTTTATATTCTCTAGGCTGCAGGGATGCCTTGTAAGAAAGAAGGGCTAGAAAGAGGAGTCACGTACAAGTCATTCCTCACAACTGGTGCTTTTTCTGCTAATCAAATTACTGCCCTTTCTTGGACCCTTTGAGTTTGTGGTTACCGCCGAATGTGCTTGTTAAAGGCCTCTAACACCACGTGAAATGGCAACACATGCTGAAAACCTCAAAATTCCTTTTCTTTTGACTATTAACTCCATTTTAAAGACCTAAGCTAACCGAACTCTGGCAGTTGAAATATTTTAGTTGGACCTGGCATTAAATGTGTTACAGATAAAACACAGCATATGTATACTGGCCCACTGTTTTAGCGTCATGGTGCATGTATGCGTGCATATCAAAACCCACTATGGATCCTTGCACACAAGTGTACCTGAAAACCCCGAATGTAATAGGTGCATGGTACTATTTGTGCAGAGAATAGAAGCCTGTTTCTGAGGCGAGATTAAATATGAGTTCCTACAACCCATTTGCTTGGGGATTACCGTACCTGTTGACACTGACATAATTTTAAGTCTCTGAAAATAAACAATATAAACCACCTGTTTGGAGTAATTCATGGGGATGGAATGCAATTAATTATGTTTTTAGTTTCTGTTTTTCAACCACTAAATGCTTCGCTTTGTAAATGGTGACACCTGTACATTAAGTTTTTTGGTTCTGGGAGGTCCTTTCCTGTATCCCACTGATACAGAGTGGGGAAGTTTATTAGAAATGATAGCTTTTCTGTGACCACTCAGTAGCCCTGAGGTGAAGTGGGTGGTATCCTGGTTCTCTGAGAACTTTCTGTGGAGCTCTCTTCCTTCAGAAGTATCCCTGCACTTAATGCTTTACCCTGTCTGCTGTTATTATGGGAGATAGTGGAGGGTCAGGGAGCTATTTTCAAGGGCTCTAACCCTGTGTTACTTAATTACTTTAACGTAAATAAACTGTATAAAATACTCTTTGACTAGTGGTTGAATGATAGATGTGTCCTCATTTTCCCACTCATCTTCCTTGTGGTTTTTTTAATGCCATATATTTTTCTTGCAGAGTTCCCTCACAGCTGTGTATTTGTGATCTCAGGCAAGGATTTATGAGCTTTCACCATTAAGGTCTCCCTCTGGCTTTGTCATCTGAGACAAAGAGTAGCCTGTAGTATGTCTGCTTCTTACTAATTTGTGAGAAGGATTTCCCCTGATCCAAATACATACATAAGTGTTTATTTTTGATGCTTTTTTATAGGTTGGATTGTATATATTGTTGTAATTAGAATTGTATAAATTGTAATCATTTTCTTTTGCAGAAGTTAGAGACAAATGTCCAAAACAGTGTATATTTGCCAGAAGAAATGCATGTCTTCTGGTTTCATGTTTAGACTTGAGTGGTTTTTTTGGTTTATCAGTTATTTTGTTTGATTGTGTGTTAAGTCAGGGGAAGATTTGAATAGAGTTACTGATACTAGGAAGCCTGGTGAATGTTGACTGATACCATGTGTGCCAGAGATGCTCTCTACGGTTGCCTGCTTCTTGTGGTGTTCTGGCATATCAAACTGTACCATTGTTGGCTCTTGGGATGCATGCATTATCCTGCTGTTGTGGTACAATATGCTAACAAATAGAAACTGTGAGGGAAGGATTTATTTTATCACATGGTTTCAGGTTACAGTCCACCATAGCAGAAAAGTGAAGGCGGTAGGAACTTAAACCAGCTAGGCCCAACACAGCTGTCTTTGGGAGCAGTGAGAAATGAGTGCTTGTCCTTAGCTCATCCTATCTATTCTTAGGTACTCTAGAACCCAAACCCAGGGAATGGTGCTACACAAAGTGGGTTGAGTCCCTCATTGTGACACTTTTCCAATCTGCTTCTAGATTGTGCCATGTTGATAAAGCTAGCCATTGTAATTCACAATTTCCTCAAGGCTGGATCTGTGACTTGT
>LOJH01020778.1:4069-20600 GCA_001685095.1 Ellobius talpinus | reverse complement strand
TTCTACTTCCTGTCTGGTTTTCCCACCTATACTTCCTGCCTGGCCAATCAGTGTCTATTTAAAATATGATTGACAGAATACAGACAATTCACCTGCACCAAATGCAAACCGATGCATACAGGAAGATGTGATTTGGGATCTGCACCCATGCTGACTGGAAGTAGATGGTTTCAGTGTTCAGTGTTGAGACAAACAGTCTACTCTTTTGTCATTCAGACTTCAACTCTTTGTGGAAGTCACTTTGGGCTGGTCTACCTGGTAACACCTGCTAGTCTTTTCTCTTCATTTCCTACATGGAAGGTGGAGATCTGTTAAGTTCCTGGCTTCTCTTGCAGCTAGATGACCATATACTGTAATTCTCATCAATATATTTGCTAAAATTTAGACTTGTCCTGTCCCCAAGGCCTATGGGATAAAGGACTAGCCCCCAATTTGGCAATGATAGGAACCCAGTGAGGGAGAGGCCTAGGTCATTGGGAGCCATAGGCTTGGAGAGTAGAGGCAATATAGGTCCTTCCTCTTTGCTTCCCAGCCACCTGAGGTGAGCACCCTCGCACGATCGTCTGCTGTTTCTAGCTACAATATGCTGTTGCAGCACAGACCCCAAGACAAGGCATCACTTGATCATGGGCTCTTACCTCCAAAGCTACCAGACTAAATAAACTTTTCCTCTACTTAAGTTGATTTGTTTAACTGTATTTGTTACAGTGACAGAAAGCCAGCTATTAGAGGTATAAAGATGTGCTTTTCTGTGGACATGAGGACTGTGACAGATAACATCACTGCCTCCTCTTTCTCTTCGTGAATGTGTAAGAACTGGGACAGCCATTTGTAACTATGTTTAGCCCAGTGCTAAGGAGGAAGCAGTAAAATAGGAAGGTAACAGTTATCTGTCAGTTCTGTGGGGCTGCTAGCAGACACGTGAATAAATGTCTTCATTGCTCAAGACACTTTCAGAAGGTGTCAGTGACCACCACTAGAGATTTTGTAGCCACCACTTCAGGTAGGAGCAGAACTGGGAAAGCTATCTGTAGTTGTTACTTTCTCACTGCTCTTACAAAATACTGAAGTAAATAAAACATAACCCTTCTCTCAAAATAAACCCTAAAGGTTTATTTTGGCTCACAGTTTGAGGCACTCAACAATGTAATACAGCCCCCCCCCCTTTGGCTAGTGGAGGAGTTACTATTGGCAAGTAGTCAAGTCTTCAGCATTCAAACTTCATTTGGGGGTTTCCCTACTTGCAAAAAGTTGTAATCCATAAGTCAATGCTCAGGGCTTTTATTTGTTCATTCATGACATGCAAAGCGATAAAACAATTGATCTACCCAACAGACACATTCTTAGATGATGTGGGACAGGGTGACTTGCTTGGCATTATTTCAGATCTGGCATTAACAAATGTTCTTTTCATAGCCAATGTAATGTTTCTTGCATTTTTTTGTGCTTGTTGATTTCACAATTTACAACAGCCCCCAAGGGAAGTGCTGAAGTGCTGGCTAATGTTCTACTTGCAAGAAAGCCAAGGGGTCACTCGCCTTTGCTGGGAGAACTTCCCTTGAATATTTCTTCTAAGGCAAATCTACCAGCATCAAAGTCATCAGTTTGTTTTGCTTGAAAAGCCTTTGTATTCCTTTTATTTTGAACAGTTTTGCTGGATAAGAGGTTGTTGGTTAATACTTTTTACTTTACAGTTGAGACAATGTCTCATTCTGTAGCCAAGGCCAGAAATTCACCATGTAGCTTAGGTTAGTCTAAAAACTGACAATAGTCTTGCCCTGCTTCCTGGATGCAAAGATCAAAATTGTCAGCCATCATACCTGGCTAATCCCCTCCCCCGAGACAGGGTTTCTTTGTAGCTTTGGAGCCTGTCCTGGAACTCACTCTGTAAACCAAGCTGGCCTCAAAGTCACAGAGATCTGCCTGCCTCTGCCTCCTGAGAGCTGGGATTAAAGGTGTGCACCACTACTGCCCAGCTCTGGCATTTGTAAAAAAAAAATTGTTTTTCTTGTTTATTTTTCAAAACAGGGTTTCCTGTGTAGCCCTGGCTGTCTTAGAACCAGCACTGTAGACCAGACTGGCCTTGAATTCACAGGGAAGGCCTCTGCCTTCCAAATGCTGGGATTAAAGGTGTGAACCACCACCGCCCCGTTATTTTGTTGCTTTTAATTCTACTCTCTTGGGTGTGGGTGATGTCCTTGCATCTGTATACCTGGTGCTCATGGAGGCCAGAGGATCTGATCCTCTGAAACTGGAGTCAGAGATGGTGGGAATTGGCATGTGGGTGCAGGGAATCGAACTCAGTGCTTTTAACCACTGAGACATCTCTCCGGCCCCATACCAGGCTTCCTTTACATTTTTAATGTTATCCCACATACTCCACTGCTTTTATGATTCCCTTAGAAGCAATGTTTTTGTATGTTTTTCCCCCCAGCTGCTTAAAGATATTCCCCTATGATGTGGAAGCTTCCTATATCCACAGTTCTCTCCATTTTTTCTCTGTTCAATTTATTTAATCTCTATTATTTTTTGCCAGTTCAAATACTGTTGGACACCTCTAGTGAGCTTTGTTTCCATTGTTTTTGAACTCACATTCCATGGCTCCCTGCAATAATTTTCTGATGGTGTATTCGATGTAACATCAGATGTTTAACTACTTCTTTAACCATATGTTGCTTCATTCTTTGAACATGTACATTGGCTACTGTGTTTCCCCAATAAATATGACATAAAGATTGGGTATTATTAGCAATTATGTATATGCATGAGAGTAATGGTACATGAGTGCTATGCCTGTGGAGGCCAAAAGAGGGCGGTGGATCTCCGTGAGCTGGAATACAGGCAGTTGTGAGCTGACTGCTGTGAGCACTGGGAACTGAACCTGGGTGCTCTACAGAAGTAGTACCTACTCTTAAGTGCTAAGACCCCTCTCTAGCCCCCAACAGCACAATTTCTATTGCCTTGCTTTCCTTCCTATATTGGTAATACTTTTATGTTTCCCTACATGGAAGCCATTTTGGTTAAAAACTGTTCATCCCAGAAAACACTTGGTTACTGATCCCATTCTCTAGAACTTGCTTGCTTATTCATTTAAAGAATGGAGTTCATTTCCCCTGTACCAAGCTCAGCCTCATTTGTCCTTCGGACAGTCTATCAGGAATCAGTGGTTTTGATAAGGCTTACTTCCTCTCTTCCCGCCAGTCAGCTGCTAAGTCACACTGCTGTCAGATGACTGCTTACAGTTCTTAACTATGCTCTGGGGGCATAAATTGCACCACAGCCTGTCTGATGCAGTTCTGGTATCTCCAACTGAATGAATTCATAGTGTTCTGGTCTGTTGTCCAATGAATATTAAACAAGTCCTCTATGCCCAAGAGCTGCCTACAGCCCAGAAGGCTTTTTTATAGAGATTTTTACAGAGATTCAGAATGATTTTTATGGCTGGCTTTTTAGATTTTGTTGATTTTCTCTGATCTCAGAGCAGACACACTGGAGCTGGGAGGGGCAACTGTAGCAGATTTCTCTGAGTGATGTTTTAGTCTAGGCCCCTGGTTGGTGGGAAAGGTTATCCACAAATGCATTAAAAAAGGAATTTGTTTAGGACGATCATGATAGGAATCACCCGAGGATCAAACCAATGGGAATGTGTAAGTTGCAATTTGGATGTGGGAAGGTTGCAAGACGGAAAACAGTACTAACATCCAGGGAAAACAAAATAGTTGAGGACAAGGTCATACCAACAGTGGGGAATAAGGAATTTAACTAAATATTGAGAGCATTTCCATCAATCTGGGATCCTGATTGAGAATTGTTCCCAAGACTGAAATCCAAGAATGCCTATTAAAAAAAATAGTTCAGGCTGGGCAAGGCTCACACCTGGATACCAGCACCAGAGAGGCAGGTGGAAAAGGGCAAACACCAGGCCAGCCTGGGTTATACAGGAAAGCCATGGCTTTTGGTTGCTGGAAGAAGGAAAGCAGAACAGGGAAAAGAAATCATTCAGAGCAGACTGGCTCTGTAGCAGAGACGCGAGTCTGTAGCGGAGAACAGCTGGGGTCTTTGGGGGTTGACTTTATTAATATAAAACCACAACACAAGCTAATGTAGAAGTGACCAGAACCCAGAGAAACCATATCCCAAGGAAGTCCATTTCATGAGCAGGGTCTAGGCCAAACAATGCTGATACTTCCACCGTGCTTGGGCTGCGACCTCAGCAACAGAAAAGATGTGTAGTCTGAGGGCTGTGGCGGGCTAAGGATGGCAGACCCTGGCCATTCTTACCATTTTCTAGATGTTCTGAAAAAGTGTTGCTTTGCTGATTGTCCTGAAGGCCATTTCCAGAAATGTTGTGGATTTTGTTTTTGTTTGGTAAGGAGTTTAACACGTGCCTGATTCTGATGGCTTCCGGCTTAAACAAAGCCTGAATACGAACATCCATGATCGTGTTTGGATCAATTCCCCCAAATCCTCACAATCATCCATTTGTCCATCCAATTGGTTCTGTCTCTTGTGAGAATGTTAAAGCTGTATGTAGCTCACAGTAATCAGAGACAAGGCCTTTAAGAATTTAACATAAGTCAGGCTATATGGATGAGCCTCAAATCAGTGTCCTTGGAAGAAGATACCAGAACCCAGTCATATAGAAAACCATGTAAGGATACAGGGTAACCATCTAAAGTAAATAGGAGACCTCAGAAGAAAGTAAACCCAACAACTTGATCTCAGATTTCTAGTCTCAATAACAAAGGAAATAAACTTCTCCGTTCTGCTTTTGCTGGGGACAGAACCCAGGGCCTTGAGCTACATCCCAGCCTGTTCATTATTTGAGTCATGTAGTTTGTGATACTGTTATGACATCCCAAACAATGTGCAGAATATTCTGACATCCTTGGGAGTGTCCATGTTTGGAAAACCTATGTATCTGGGAAACACCATGCAAGAAAAATCTATAGAAGCCATAGTCAACAGTTCTATTGAGGACATGGATCTGGAATATGTATACACTTGTTTACCAAATTCCCCAAAGTTAAGAGGAGGCATTTTTATAATTTTTAGTTCATGTGCATTGGCGTTTTGCCTGCATGTATGTCTCTATGAAGACGGTGGATGCCCTGGAACTAGAGTAACAGACAGGTGTGAGATGACAGGTGGGTGCTGGGAATTGAACCCCGGTCCTCTGGAAGAGTAGCCAGTGCTCTTAACTGCTGAGCCATCTCTCCAGCATCAAGTGAGCTTTATTTTTTAAAGGGAAAAGTTTTGGAGTATGACAGGAAACCTCCAGGCATTTATCTTGCTTTTCTACTGGGACTATATCTCTGAATACTAAATACATGGCACCAAGAAATTCTCTTATGCAGAATCAATCTAATTAATACAAGCAAGCAAGGAACAGAGTTAGAACTTTGCAAGCTGGGGATGTAATTGAGTGGTAAGGCACTCACCTAACATGTGAAAGGTCATGCGTGGGTCTACTCAACACCAGTTTTACCATTCTGTAGTCCCTAAAAATGAGTGAAGCTAAGAAATGTCTACCAATGGTTACTGCTATCACAAGGCAGGACACACTGTCACCCGTGAAGTATTCTTGGTCACAAAAAGCAAAGGAGGGAGGGAAGGAAGGAAGAAGAAAGGAAGGGGAGGAGAGAGTTTGAGTGAGTGACCAATTTTCACTGGGAAATTCAGTCAGCAAAATCTAGACAGTGAAGGGTTTTTTTTTAAGAAAATACAAAGTTCAACAAAATACAAAGAAAATAATGGAAAGAAAAGCTGCAGTATTGACAACTGTAATTTAATATGGACTCAAACTGTTTAAATATAACCCTTGGGGTGGGGAAAAGGGAAAGGAATGAAACAGCAGTGGCCAGCAGCTACAGTTGGTGATCAGGGCAGAGAGACTGAGTTTGTATTTCAGCAGTCAAGAACTTGCCTAGTAAACATGTTGGCCTTGGCTCAAACCTCAACATACCAAAATAAATAAACACAAATAAGTCTTGGAGGGGAGAGGGTACAGTTCAGGAGCAGAATATTTGTTCCGGAAGCATAAGGCCCTACACTGATTACCAGCACAGCTAAGTAACTGCAGTGAGATACTGAAGACATGGGGTTTTATCATATTATATGTACATGTATCTAAGAAGCTAAGTAACAAATTTAATTATGCTTCTTACTATAGTTTTTGGGATGCTAGAGTTAGAAATACATTTGGTTAGAGATCAACAGCTCACCAAATCAGGCTTACAGTTGCAAATATAAAGCTAATATGTGTAGAAATGTACCACTTCTGAATGTAGCTGAGTATAAAACGACTCAGAAGATAAATTTTACTTGAAAACAAGATTCTTTTGTTAATGAAATTCAACATACACACATATGGGAGTTTCATAGTAAACTTAGTCCATGGTATTTTGCGTTCTTCCTAAGAGTCTTAATGGATAAAATACCCTAATTTAAGCAACATACAGACTGGATTATAGCCTTTAGTTTGATATAGTAATTTCTTAAAATCCCACTAAAGAGTATCACAGAAACACATAAATCCTAAGTGTACAAAGATGTATTGTCATAAGTAAATTCTTAGGCAAATGATACACAAGTGAAGATCCAAACCACTTAGTCAAGACACCGGAAACCTCTCCCCATAAACTTGTAATACTCGTTTGCCAAGTTAATTCCAAGATCTCATTTCTGAACCTGACGCAAACACATACTCAGGTTGTGCCATTTGTGTATGGCTTCCTTTGACTGGCTGGCATCCCGTCTGTGAGACTCTTCCATGTAATATATAGTATTTATTTGTAGCACAGTACAGTTCCATATGTAAATATCCTATCATCCCTTTATCTCTATAAAGTGTTCCTCTGCCAACATTTAGATACTCAACATTGGCTTTCTTATGTTTAAAGACAACCTCTATAAACAGATTAGAACTTGATATTTGTATTCTCCCAAGATCAAGAATTCTGCAAATTCCATAACCTTAGGCAATGGTACAGGTGCTGATTTAATCTTACAGGGGGCAGTTTCTTCCAGAAAGAACAATTAACACATCTTCACAGAACTCTAGTCATTCTTTTCCTGGCTAATTACTTTAGACTGGTAGAGCTGGGAATTCTAACGCTGAAAGCCAATGGTTCAGAAATGCATTAGGTTCCATGAAACCACTAATCTTATCAGCTTAATCTTAAAAAAGACAAATTTCCATTGTTTAAAGACAACAGAAAAAAAACCGCATGATGTAGGAACATCATGCAAAACCCTACCAAAACACACACAGAACAGCTTTAATGTTTAGCCTTATCTAGCCCAGTACTATCCAATTAGCAATCCAGTGCAGAATAAAGACTAGACCCAGCTTGACTGTGTCCTCTTACTCCATTATTTGTTCTTCAAATAAGGGCATCTGAGCAACAGTGAGGGCTTTCAAATGGTTTATTTCTAGGGCAGAAGTACATCATTGTTACAGGGCTATATAACACAACTAGCTGGCTGGCTGGCAGCTTCATCTATATGTACTCTAACAGAACAGTGACCGCTATCATCCAGCTTTGGAACTTTAAAGGTATTTGATATATAGAGTCAGATGTCTCTGCGGGCACTTACAGTAGTAAATCCTCCCAAGTCACATGCCTTTAACACCTACTATCCCAGCACCTAACTCAACTGCTGGCAGAAGTAATCTACAGTACCCCAAGTAATTCCACTCAACTACACCCACTGTGATTCACAAGTTGAAATCCAACCCCCCAAATCTCAGATAACTGTATTCAGAGACAGACTTTGTGAGTAAACGGACATTGTGTGGCTGGGTCTTAATTATGCCTGTCCTGTGGTTGTTTTGCATCTACACATGGAATCCAGGAGATACTTCCATCTCTGCCTCTCTTGCACCAAGACTACAGGTGTGTGTTGCTACACCGAGTTTGTTGGCCTTAGAAGAGATCACAACAAAGACACAAATGGAGGGAAGACCACAGGAAGGGACACAAAGACCACAGAACCTACACATCAAGAAAATTAGTATCAGGAAGAAATAAAAACTACAGGAAGAGAAAGTGTCAAATTCTCATCAGAAGTTGAAAAAACTTGAATTTCTAGGTCCTACAACTGTGAGGGATGGGTTTTTTAAAGAGCAGGGTTTTCTTAAATTTTTATGCGAAACTACAGTTTAAATTTTTTAGCCTTCAGCAAAATGCTCCTGGCACCCTGTTCACTATCCTCTTGGCTGTCCTAGAACTCACTCTGTAGCCCAAGCTGGCCTCAGAGATCTGCCTGCTGTCTCTGCCTCCAGAGCACTTGGTGGGTTAAAGGTGTGCACCATGACTGCCCCGCTCTGCTCAGTGTCTTTTACACTGGATTTGGTAGTTTACAGAACTGTCCCCCAGCCCCAGCACCGCAGACCTTCACGATCGTGTTGTTAGCAGTGCTTGGGAAAATAAAACCGCAGCACTTGCATGGTGCATGCAGCAGACGGTACTAAAAGGCAGCAAGGACTGGAATTGACGGAAAAGTGAGGTGCGGACTGACTCTTAGTAGTACTCTCATGCTCAAAAGTGGCATGGTTCCTGGTAGCAGCTCTGCTGTGTATGCATTTCACAGTCAAACAAACTGATCAAAGTTTCACTTCGTTGTAGGGCTATCTTTCTTTTTAAAAAGAAGTATGACCTCTTTGGCTGAAATACTTATGTAGTAACACTTAATAACTCCTGTGGGCAAGCCAACAATGAGTAGTATTATAACATTCCCGCTTCCTGGAGATCTTTGAGTAAAAGAGTAAAATAGATGTACTACTCGTGAACTGCAACAATACAGAAATGAGCAGCAAAGGCCTTGCCTACAGAAAAGCAGTGCGGCCATAGTAACTGTTAACCTTTAACAAGCTTTAGGGCGCAAGCTCACTGAAGGCCACACTGTCTCCAGCTGTATACAAAGGCCAGGAGGGCGAGAGAGGCTGTGAGCACTCTGATTTGTGTATGCAGTGGAGAACATCCCAACAAGGTGGTGTATTTTAAGATCAGAGAAGTGCTTTGCTCCTTAGAATGAGAATTATACCTAAGGAGCAGATAATTTTACTTTTTTCTTTAAATCCCAGCTATTAAAGTTGTTTAAGTATTCACTATCCAGCATGACAACTTGAGATGGATAGCCATGGGAAGTAAAGGAAACTGACATCGTTAGAATTACAGGTAAGACAAGGGGAACCCAAAGCACAGACGATAACACAGAAAAATTTTAAGAGAGTACAGATGCCATGACATTTATTAAAAGGCATGCTACAATGCTATACTTGTTAGGAAAAGAGACTGAGATTCCATGTAACAGGTATCAAATATACAAACCGAAGGAAAACGGAATCAATATTGTAGTGTACAGAAGCTTGAATTAACCATGCACTACACAGTTAGAAAATATGGTTTTTAATATTTTCTCCTCTTTGCATTTATAACATAATCCACTTAGACAATCACAGAATCCTTTTTTTCCAATACCACACACTGTATTACAAATGAAATCTGGTACTGCTGCTTATCAAAATATACAAGACAATCGCTATTTTCTATAAAACCACTTTATATGTTAACTTGTTCCCAAAAACCTTTTTTTTTCTTTTTGGCCTGGTTTTAAAAAATGTTGTTACAAATATTTACAGCATTTTCTTGTTAGATGAACATTCTTACAAACAGAAAAAGGGAATTTTATGAACAGACCATGTAAAACACTAGACAATATTAGAGGTTTTTAGCTGTGCTATCCCCCCCTCAAATACAGTACTGAAAATGACCATCCTTGCTGTCCACAGTAAAATTCCCATTTTCTCTAAGCAGTCTATTCATCAGGAGGAAATGGAAAGTCAAGGCCGCTCTGCATGGGATCTTTCAGAAAAGAGCTCAGGGAAAATGCTTCACAGATAAAACCAGAACAGGCAGTCTTTGGTCAGAGCAATGAGGTGAAATTTCAATGTAAAACTTGGTGTGGTCAGCAATCTTTGTAATTAGTACTTCCTGGATATGGGATGTATTTTAAAGATCTGGGTAACAAGGAGTGGTAAGAAAAAAAGAAAGACTAGAATATGATATTCTTAATGACACCAAAAACAACTACTTAGAATACCTGTTCTTAGAACTACTATGAACATAACAAAATTCTGTTGGCAGCGTTAAGTGAAGTTTGCCATAAGCAGCTTTCAGGCATGACAATTATCATCACCAAGGTCCCTGTTCTCTGGAGCATGTGCCTCAGCCTGTGACAGCTAAGGTGACCACCATAAAGACGGAAAGCAGTTCTGCTCCTGTACCATAAAACGCTTTGCTTTCCGTGCGGAAGCAGACATGCAGCTGAGCTTTTGTTTACTCAGGACTGTTTGCGGGACAACATTTTCCTAAACTGTATAGTACACATTTCCTGAAAATCAAAATACCAATGCTACCTTAGGCTCAAATAGGAAGAAAAGGTCAATAAGACTACTGAAGAAGGCACATAAACTTTGGTCCTGTTTTGTTTTTCTCCTTTACACCCCCCAATTAACATTTCTGTAATTTTCTTTTCTTTTTTTTTTTTTAAAACAATTCCCAAGTACCTGTTAGGATTTGCTCTGAAAAAGACTGCAAACAGTCCTCTACTAAAACAACCCTTTAAAAAAACAGCCGAGTTATACTTTAAAGTTATGTACAATCTAAACTGGGTTTGTTTTAGCACAACAGTGAACAGAGTCTGGCAGTTTTCTTCTCATTGACAGTAGATCAAGACAAAGGAAAAGCTGAGAAAAATGCTGTCACCACAGCCATGCTCTTGGTTTTCAAAATAGCAGTACACACTGGCTTTCTAGGAGGTAATCTGGGGTTTACAAGTGGATTCACTGAGGCACAAAAGATCATTATTTCTGAGTTTGTCATTTTCTGTCCAAGAATATTTAGTGAAACTAGACGAGAAACTGCATGATAATATATTCATTCAAATATAAATGCTCTGTGTGATGAAATGAAGACTTTAAAAATTGACACTTTATAGATTCCTAATAGCTATTTGTTGGTTTTATCTTGGGGGAAGATGGGGACATAGTCTTATGTAGCAAGGCTGAGTTTCAAACACAACATTCAGCCTCCTTCAGCAATATGACTATAGCTGTGTGCTACCATGCCTGGCTCATAAGGGCTCGCTCCTACCCTTCAATAGGCCCTTAATCACCACAGCAGGAAAGGACAAAGAAGGAATTAAAAAGATAGCAGCTATAACACTAAAACATTCAGTTCAAACACCGCTACAAAGAATTGCATCTAGTATTTAGTCCTGAAGATCTCATGTCATTTTATGGGGATATGGTGTAATCCTGAAATGCTAGCAAATTGTTGATTAAGAGAATACATGATTTTGTCTATTCTCATATATCACAAAACACATTTTACCAATATATGAGTTATGCAAACCCCAAAGTAAAACATCTTGCTATATAGCACTGTTTTTAAATGTGTACTGCTATTTCTTTAAGTCCTGAATTTATATATGCTTAGTTAGGATACCTTGAAAAGTGATATGACAACACTCCCCCCAAAAAGTAAATTAACTCAGCAAGGCAGTCTCAAAGATCAACAGCAAAAATAAACCACTGCTAAAAGATACTGAATAAGTGCATGCCAAAACAAAAATACAGATCAAAACTTTCCATCACCCCGGTATTTAAAACTATGCCAACACAAATATGTAGACCTCTATAATTCAAACAATAAAGAGCTCAATATGGACAGCATCCATATGCTACAGCTAATTTTAGACACAACCGGATGACTTCAAACATGCTCTTTTAAAATAAGCATATCCTACATTCCCAAATCTTAATTTTGTTAATTTTGTCAATAAATTAAAATGTACGTAATGTGCATATGTATATATAACATTAAAAGAGTATATGTATGTATATACACTTATTTATACACACACACGCACACATATCTACACAAATCCCTGAAAAGGATTTCAGTGTCCTTTCAATTTAAAAGTCATCCCTACTTCAGAATTACATTCAATACTATTATGATTTCCCTTCTGTTATCAGTAACTTTTGCTACACTTATGCTGGATGTTATGTCATGAATTAATAAATTACATAGCTCCCAACTCAAAATAAAGGAAGCAATCCAATTTAAAATGTCACTGAAAATTAATATAGTGTCTGTGTGAAAAGAGCAAATTTGGGGAGACAGTTCCAATTTCCCCTCCTTTATTCGGTATTCAGGTGAAAACATACCTCAAATATAAGTGGGAAAAACACCCAACTGGATAATTATCATGCCTATCTATTCAGCCAATACTAAGGTCACCCCATCTGAAATGTCCCAAGTTAACATCTCTCTGTCTGTTCTACGAACTGTTGCTTCTTATTAAGGGAATTCTGATTTAAACAATCTGTAATTATCTCTTTCAGCTTCTATTTTCTATAAAACTTTTTCTTTTTAAAAAATGAAAAATGTATGTTCAAATTAATGGCTGAAAACAGAAGAATGAGATACTCTTTAAAAGATGAGATGATCAAATTTGAGAATACTAAAAGTGAAAAGGGGTGGACAAAATTGATCCCTTTGACAATTCTGTATTTCAGAAACTGATTAAGCATTGAAGGAATAATTAACAAAAGCAGTTTTATATTAAGAAACAATTTTACATGATATAATCACTGAAGCAACATTAACATGTACCTTACATTCAACCAAAAACGTAAGAGGGTCAGAGTATAAAAAATAACCCACTTTCTCATACTCCAAATATGTGGACATTCACTAATGAAGTTCCATTAACAAAGATAATCAAGTTCTTGAGTGCTGAGAAAGAACCGAGTAATCCTGAGACAAATCCTAACGGGTGATAAAGGTCAGACAGATGTGAACTGAGACACAGTTCTGCAGCTCTGATTTTACAAGAAGGCTGGAGGCAACCGGCGGTCACAACAGAGGCCTACAGGTGCACACTGAGTTATTCCCAAACCACTCACCCTTCCTTCCCTAACCCATCACTACACCAAAGCACCAAAAATTTGAATAAAAACTATTACTTATTGAAACCACTTAAAATTGCAATGAAAAAAGGGGAAAAAAACCCTTAAAATCCAAGACAAGGAAAGAAATAACAGAATGCTCACCAAGCCCACAATTTATCTTTCTAGATATTTAGATAAAACTCTAATCTATTATATCTTAAGCACATAATAAGGCACATAATAAGAAATTAAGTAAATACACAGTAATTCTGAGTATTAGAGATTATAGTGGTACAAAAAACCCTTGAGATTTTTTTCTAAAAGAAGACCTTACCAAAAATAACTTTTAAAAAATCTGTCAAACCATATGATAGACCTGAATATTTTCCTTAAGACTGTAAACTTTTTTCTGAAAACAATTATAAAAAAGTAGGACTATTTTTCTTTTAAAATTTTCCAAGATCATAATACATTACTTGACAAATGTCATTTTGAAATTCAAAACATGTTTTTTTTTTTCTAAAATGGTTCATTATTCTGATATTGTAACAGATCTAGGCTGAATTCCACTTCTGTTTCCCTGGGGACAATTGCAACACTTTGCGTTTCCAAAAAGTCTTTGAAAGAGAAGATATACATTATTCAAAGGAGTGTCATACAGTCGGAAAAAAAATCATTGAAAGAAAGCATGCATGTTTATAAACCTGCTTCCAATATAACTCCATGTGGTTATGTATAATAACTATCAGTAGATGCAAATATCTGCTATAATTTATAAGTGAACATCATTTTCTACAGGGAAACTGCTGAATCATAAAGTTAAAAAATTGGTTGTAAGTGGTTTAAATTACATCAAGAAATTGTAAAAGTCTATATGTATGCCTAAATTCCTCAAAGTACAAAGGATACTAGAAATGTCATGTAAGGCTGATCTGGACCCAAACTTAAAGTCTGTCCTTTTGAAATCTAATTCAGGGAATTAAATTATTTAAAAAATATTTTCCTGATCTTTTTTCCTGAAAGTTATTTTCATAGAAACTGCAGTACAAAGGAAAAGCAAACCTTTGATCAACATTGGTGGGAAAAATTGGAGAAAAAAAGGAACATCTCTTGTTTTGAATGTACTTGAATATTAATCAAACTCCCAAAGAGTTACTTTTGTGAAAGAGGCAGAATTGGTCTTGAGCTTCTAAAGTCTGTGCCTGAAGACTTGACTAAAATTATGGTCCAGTTTCAGGAGAACATTCACAGAGAGCTCAGATGGTGGACTTTGAGAAGGAAACTCTGAGGTGGTGATTCTCTCCAAGATCATGATTGTGAAGCTCAATAAGGGCCTGGATTGCTTCTTCCACAGACCCCAACTGAATGAGTGCCATCTTACGATCTTTCCTAAAATGACCAGAAAAAAATAAAAAGTACAATTAATTTTGGTTTTAAACCAAAGGACTTTGTAGAACTACTTTAAAAAGCTACAAACCATGTTAAATAATGTTAATTACTTTTGAAAGCAAGGACTTACTGAAAGAATTTAAAAGCCTTCACTGAGCATCCAGCGTCTATGAAAAGGTTCTTCAAATCATCCATTGTAACAGAAGGGCTGCAAAATATCAGAGTATCAACATTAGTTCTATTGGCAAGAGAGTCACAGATGCGCTCTGATCACCATCAGATCCCTAGAGCACTTATGTTCCAACAATCTCTTTGGAGATAGTATATAAAGAAAAATAAAAAATATGTATTCTTTCAAAATGATTATTTCTCACACTATTGGCATTAGTAATTAACTCTAGTAAATCTACTTCTCCAGCTCTGGCTTACTAGCTATAGCCCAGAATTATACACTCTTTATAGCTTTCATGGTGTTTGGAAGGTGTATGGGTTGGCCAGTTTCTAAGACTATTTACACCTGGGCTATTCTCCTCTCATACTGCACAGAGATGTCCTCTGTATCCCTTAGGAGAGCACAGAAATGACAATACATGCTGAGAACTGAATCCTGGGTTTTCCACATGTCAAGCACAAGCTCAATCACTGAGCTACATTCTCTGATACCTCTTTGCCTGGCATTTTGAGTACAACCTTATGAGATACTTAGAGACCACTTAGTTAAGCCATCTCGACATTACTAATTAACAGTGTGACAAATATTGAATACTATGCTAAGTTTGGGGGTAATGTTACACAGCAATGAATAACTAGTACAGTGGTCTATCATGTAGGCAGTACATGATGAAACGACATCACTGATTCCTCGGGGTAACAGATCTGTGCTTACACTACATTCCTTACTCATTTGCGTACCCTTTTGAATTAATTATTCCTAGTCTGAGTTCCATCAATAGACTGAAACTAATGACCTTATTTCAAAGACTATTATAAATAACTAGTAAGGGACATAACAGTTATCAGAGAAGAGCTCACAGAAAAGTGGAGTGTTACTGCTTAATAGGACAGTTACAATTTGAATAATAAAAAGGTAATGCAGATAGGAGTGAATAGTTACACAAAATTATGCAACATTCTTAAAGTAAAGTGTGCACAGCATTATATACTGAACAGTCAAAATCAACATCATTATACAGATTTTAGATAAAAACAAAACAAAAATGGTTGTTATGAAGATAAAATGAGGTTACACATGTAAAGCACCATGATCATGCTAAAGAACTCAGAATATGGAGAAAATTCAGAAATACCAGTATTATTTCTTTTTTCACTTATAATGTCCTATGTGGGTTATAATCAGTGACCAGCTCCTGCATAATTCTATACTTAAGGAACAAACTGGGCATAATGCTAAAAGCCAATGAGTTAAGTTCAAGAAGCTTCAAGAAAGAAAAGGACTGGGTGTCTAGCTCAATGGTAGAGAACTTACTAACTATACATGAGGACTGGATACAGAGATTAAAAAACAAAATTATTGGGCGGCAGTGCCATACACCTTTAATTCCAGCACGCAGGAGGGAGAGGCAGGCAGATCTCTGTGAGTTCGAGGCCAGCCTGGTCTACAGAACAAGATCCAGAACAGGCTCCAGAGCTAGAGAAACCCTGTCTCGAGGAGGAAAAAAAAATCAAAAAACAAAAAAAAACCAAAAATATTCACCAACCAATTAACCAACCACACACAGAGACAGATACCTAACAATAACAAGCCCATTCAGATAGTACATAGTGATGGACGAGCTGTTGTTTATGATGTACATGTTATTTTTTGGGTTTTCAAGGCAGGTTTCTCTGTGTAGCCCTGACTGTCCTTCAACTTGCTCTGTAGACCAGGCTGACCTGGAAGCACCACCACCGCATTGTAGTGATAGGGGAGCGCATTGTAGTGATAGGGGAGCGCAGGCCTGCTTTTCGTCCCGCCCAGCTCCCACACGACTAGCTTTACATCTGAAATAACAACACACAAACTGTATTCATTTAAGCACTGCCTGGCCCATTATATCTAGCCTCTTCTTGGTTAACTCGCTAATCTTGATTATCCCATCTCTAGTAATCCGTATATCACCACGGAGTCGTGGCTTATCGGGAAGATTCTAACCCACGTCCATCTTGGAGAGGAGAGCC
>LOJH01020777.1:6490-16729 GCA_001685095.1 Ellobius talpinus | reverse complement strand
GAGAGAGAGAGAGAGAGAGAGAGAGAGAGAGAGAGAGAGAGAGAGAATAAAAGCGTCTCTTTGAGAGAGAGGTGGGTGAAAAAGAAAACCACATTAAAAAGACTGCTGGTGATAAATTTGGGCTTGCTCCTATCTGTAAGAGATTTAAAAATACCCTGGGCCCGTTTCTGCTTCTGCACTTCTAGTATTGAGCAGCTTTGCCCCCATTTCCAGCAGTTCCTTGTGAAGGCAATGCTCTGGACTGCTCTCACCCAATGCTGAGAGCTTTTAAACCAACTTCTGGGCAACTCAGAGGCTTTAGAGTCCCATGAGAGAATCTCAAAGATGCTGGCCCCAGCTAAAGACCTCAAGCATGACAAACAAGGCTGCCCCAGTTCTACCCCACCCACCCGACACACACACCCCAGTCAAACCAACCTGAACCCGCACCCCACAGGTGTGTCTGTCCTGAGCTGTCTATTCAAAGATAAGTTGACTTAGTTGTTATTGTGTGAAGGCTGTGGGATGTGTCTGTCTGATGTGGAATGGGAGGTGGGGGGGCAGGGGTTTAAACAGTTGAGTGAGCCATGGAGACACGGAGCTTTTTGTAGTAAACAAAATCCTTTCCGTGCCCTGTATGAAGAAGTTATTAAATGCTGTGTTCAAAATCCAGTCACAAACCACTGGATGGATGCACATTGGTAAAGAGAGAGCTAAACACAACACAGTAAAGCTGTACATGAAAACTGAGCGGTTACAAGAAGAAGGAGGAAGTATTTTGGGCATTGGTATGGAACCATTACCAAGAGATACTGGCAGGCACTCTACCAACTGAACCACCTCCCCAGAGAATTATCAAGAGACACAACGTAACAAGAAGCAGACCGTAGAACAATGGAGTAAGGCTGCATCTCTTAAGTAAGTTGTCTCCCCTGGTTTACATGCACCCATACACCTAGACATCCAAGCTCTCCAGGACAAGTATTCTATACCATTTCCAGGTTGCCCTGTGCCTCATCCCAGGTAGCTTTGCTAACGGCGGCCCTTTCCTTTCCTTCCCTCTGTGTCTCCTTGTTCTCCTATCAGATTAGTTGCCTAGGAAGAAACATTGGATAGCTGGGAAGCAGAGGTGGGAAAGAGAAGTTTCGCTGTCTCTCCTTTGTGCTCTTTGCATTTTTGAAATATCTATTGGGAAAGTAACAGTAACAGAGTTTCAAATTTTAGAGCAACGAAGACCAACACTGTAATGGAAATAGCAAGCCCACATCTATTGGCATTCTAATTGTCTAGAATCCATCCACAGACAACCCAATAACCTGACACAGTGAGTCCAAGCCAAAGGCTGGACTTTAAGGGCTGCAGTGGCCCTGGAGGGTTCTCCCATCCACACCTATGCCTTCTTTACACAGGCAAGCACAGATGAGGCTAGGGGATTCCCACTCTGTGGCCAGCATTCCATAGCACAACTCTTGGTTGGAAATGAGTTAAATTTAATAGCTCTTTTATGAGAAAAATACATACAAAGAGCAAGAGTCACATTACCCAAAGAGGCCAGAGCTTTATTTCAGTGCGTTCATTCACTGTGCAAAGGTGTGCCTGTCATTCCATGTGAGATGTTAAAGGATGATTTGGTCTACGGCCAGCACATGGCAAGCAAGACTCCGGTGGAAGGAAAACTAACCAAAAGCCCAGAGGCTCACCATTAAGACAAGGAGATGAGTCCCCTTTAAGCCTAACCACAAAATCAGTTTTACATCTCAAAGAATCCACAATCATGCTTTAAGATCATCAGACCATGTTCACGCATACAAGATCACCAGGAATTTGCATACCAGCTGGGTGTGCACATAATTTTTATAGACTTGATCTATTCAAATCAGGACTGGAACACTTCACTGGGGTGATGTCTTAAGTCTCCTTTTCATCTCCATTTTTTTTCTGAATTTGTGATGAATAAATTGAGCGGTTTGTTGTGTGCAGTAGTACTGTTTCTCATCTTCTGGATTCGACTGACTGCATCCCTACCACTTTGCCTAGTACGTTTCTATTTGTTCCATTTCCACTGTCAGCAGTAGACCTGGGAGCTGAGTTTAATTCAGCCTTACTGGTTTTTTTTACACGAATATCCCATAGATGGCATTGTCCATCTTGCAAGATAGTGGAATGTACAGACCCAGGTTCTCACTAATGCTTTTAGTCCATTTTATCTAAAGCTACATGATATTCCACTAAGTGGATCTGCCATAACTTATTGAGCATGTTTCTAATCCTTTGCTATGATGAACATTGTTGCAATGTAGCTATGCATGACAGTCTTTGTATGCTATTCCTACATATTCTAGAAAATCGTCCTAAAATTTGAAATGCTCAGTTGAAAGCTAAGTGCATATTTAATTTTATTAATGACGTCAAATCCCCACCCAAGAAGTATGTGCATTTCTCATCCCCACTACAAACGTAGAGTAGAGCAACTGTTTCTCCATAGTCTATTCAACAAAACATTCCCTCAATCTCATAGTTGAGGAAGTTATATATCTCAGTGAACTTTTAACACAAAATGTTGATATTGTAAACCAAGCTGAACATCTTATCTATTCACGAGATGCTTTCGTTTCTTTTCTGCATTGTGTCTAGATCCTATTTCCAGTCTGCTGCAGGTGTTTCCCCATGTGCTAGAGGCTCTTTATACATTATTGTAATTAACCCTGTGATATAAGGTATAAATAGCCTTAAGCCTTTCCAAGTTATTTTTATATCCTCACAAGAAAAAGGTATTAACACCCAACAGGTTTCAGAATGCTCCCCAGAGCTGGGAAAAAGGCTGCACACGTTTCATGGATCACCAAAGCACAGTTGTGATGAGGTCCCTCGGCACATGTGTGCTCCCAGAATCCAGCCATGGCTCTTTATGAAGGTGGACATCCAGAGAAGGGCTGTAACCCGCTGTCGGGGAAGGCCCATCAACAGAGCTGGGCCTCCAGAAGTCAGCCATGACTCTTCATCAGGGGCGGACATCCAGAGACGGGCTGTGATCCACTGTTGGGGAAGGCCCATCAGCGGAGCCCAGTGTGGCCCCTTATCACAAGTGTACCCCAGAACCTCCTTCTCTGTGCCACACATTGAAGAGCAGGGCGTCTGCACTCAGAGATGTCACCTCAAACAGGGTCTAATGTCTTCGGTTTCCAGGTCTGTAAAATCCCTAGCAGGACACCTTGCTTCCATTTCTGACAAGGTCGTTTGTTCTGCAAATAGCTCCTGTTGTGTTCCATCTAGAAGTCCCCTGAGGAGGCAACAGTGGCACTGAGACCTCGGGAAAGGAATAAACCGCTAGTGTGAAGACCGGAGGAGGGGATTTCTGGACAAAGGTAGCCCCGAGTGCTCACCCTCTAGAGTAGTGGTTCTTGCAACCCCTTTGGTAAACCTCTGTCTCCAAAAATATTTACATTATGATTCATAACCATAGCCAAATTACATCTACGAAGTAGTGGGGAAAATAAGTTTATGGTTGGTGGCTACCACAACAGGAGAAACTGTATTAAAGAGTCACAGGGTTAGGAAGGTTGAGACTGCTTTATGAACCAAATGCCAAGAATGTTCTGGGACTGCAGTCACATGCACCCAGGTGAGCACTGTGAATCCAGGGGCAGATGGTAGCCAGCGAGGTTGGCTCCAGCGGACAGGCAGGAAAAGGCTCTCCCAGGAGGTTAAGGATTGGGTTGTAATTAATTCTGCTCTTGCCTCTGAGTTAAATCTGTTTTTGCTCACTTGTTTCTTCTGCACTTCGTAACTTCGACAATGTGACCCAGGGTTCCCCCATATATGGTTCTCTCTCCCCGAGTCTCAGGCACTGCTCTTGTTCTCCTGAGACCTGGCAGCTCTTCTGTCTGTCAGAGAAAAACAATGTGGTCGTTTGCACTGTTGACAAACACACGGACTTCATTCAGATCTGTGCAACATGCAACTCATTTCTATCCAGACACGCTGCCCACATATGCGGGCTTGTGCCTACCAGGTGTGTCTTTATTGGTGCTTTGTTTTGTTTCTTTTGTTTGTTTTCAACAGGGCCTCATTAAGTTGCCCAGGCTTGTCTCAAACTACTGGAATCAAGCCACCTTCCTGTCTCAGCTTCTGACTTAGCTGGGATCACAGATTTGTGCCACCATGCCCCCCTGAATGCTGTCTCTCATGGAAAGCTTGCTACTGTCATATGCCCGATATGACTTAGTGACTGCTAACTTATTTATTCACTAGCTTTGCTTGGAGATCAGATCCTGTGAAGTCCGACTTCAACCATCATGCTATTGCAGGAGGTAACAACAATTAGAAAACCCATTACAAGTCATTATTTCCTGTGCTTCTGCACCCAACACCTCCCTCCCCATCCTACTGTTGACAATGATGGAGACTTCTCAACCTTAGGAAGAATCATGGGACCTGGAGAGGACAGTGAAGAGCTAAAAGAGGGACTTAACTCTTCTGCCAGAACAGGAGACCCAGACAGGATTTCACAAGCTGCCTCTTTTTTAATAGGATGTGGAGATTTTAGGTAAGATGCTAAGTATTCCCTTTGAGATGTATGTTTCCTGGTCAGTTTTTATTTTTGGCTTTAAAGGGTGTTTCTTTTTATTGATGATTATTTCTAACTTAGCAATGTAATTTTTATTATCACAGACACTGACATGCGCATGCACACACACACACATACGCAGTTGAAGTACTTTTTTGAAACCTGTTTTGTTGGCCTAAGGAGGTGATTCAGCAGGCAAAGGAACTTGTTGGCAAGCCTGACATTAGTTCAATTCCCAGGATACACAATGGTAAAGGAGAAAAGCAGCTCCTACAAGTTTTCTCTCATTTTCTCATGCACTGTGCCATACACGTGACCACAGACACAGAGACGCACACCCCCAAAAGATCCCAATGCACAGTAGAATTGCCAAAATCATGTCATTCTGTGAAACTGAGGAAGAAAATACTGGTTACAGTCGCCTTCTCTGACCAGTAGATAGATTCTTTAGTTATCCATGAGACACAAGGCCCGATTTACACAGCAACCATTTTACTCCTTTATAATGTGGGAAATATGGCAGATATGCAAAAGTACCAAGGTCTCAGATACCTGTCTGTGAAGCTATGATAGATGTTACCAAAATGCCATGCTGTGTGATTGCTGTTTTAGAAATCCAGGAATTCAATTAGGATTTAGTGTCCTCTTCTGCCTTGTCCCCTCCCCTTCTTCTTCAGAGGCCTCTATCAGCTCTTGCTTATGTTTGTGGTCCTCTGACACATGCAGCTTATACCTTGATCACAAATGCTGTTGGCCTATGTTTTCCAGTTTGTCATATAGGCTGTGTGTTCTTTCTGTAGCTGGCTTTTGTGTCTCTGGGTGAGACATATCCGCATTGCTACATGGAAAACAAACTCCCTTCTATTCTTTTTCATTTATTGGTTAACACATAGGAATCTCACATATTTGTGAGATACAGCGTGATGACTTGCTACATGCATAGAACGTATAATGATCAAGTCAGAGCAGTTAGTATGTCTCTCCATATCACCGCTCCTGTGTGTTGGCCAGTTTTTGTGAGCTGTAGTTATCCGCTGCGGATTAGAATGCTAATGCTCAGTTAGCTTTCTCTATATTTTCATCTGATTAATGGCTACCTGGCTCGCTTTTGATTTGTTTGTTTGTTGTTGAACTTTCTAAGTTCTTCATATGTTCCAAATATTAATCACTTGCCAGATAAACGCTGGCAATGCTCTCTCCTATCCTGGATGTTGCCTCTTCTGACTCTTAGTAGTTCCTTTTGTGGAATAGAATTTTCTTATTTGGTATAATCTCATATGTCTAATTTGCAGCCTGTTTTTTGGGGGGGGTCATCTTATTTAAAATATCATTGTGTATATCACTGTCCTAATGTGTTTCCCCTCTCTATTCCTCCAGGGATCTCCTGAGGTTAGGTCTTACGTTTGCTTCTATAGTCCATTTTGAGTTGATGTTTTACATAGGATTAGAGACGGGTCTAGTTTCCGTCTTCTACACATGTATCCATCCATTTTACTAGCTCTATTACTGGCTCTCCATCCTGGCTGCACATGAGATATGCCAGGGAAACTTTCAGAGCGTTGACCCTTTAAGAGCCACCACTGGAAAAGGTAGTGAATGCAGTCATTTTTTTAATTTCCTAAGTTTTATTGGCGTATATCAATTGGAATAAACGGTGGGTTTCATTGTGACATTTTCAGATATGTGTGAGGTAGTTTGGTTATATTTACCCCTCCTTCTGTTCTCCCGTCAGCCTCCCCCACTCTCCCTAGTTCCTTTTCTACTCCCAAGTAATCCTTCTTCTGCTTTCCCAAGTCCGGTTTATTCCATTCAGTGTGATCATCTCTAGTTCCACTCATTTTCCTAAAGAGAGTAATGTTCCACATGTAGCACATGTGCCACAATCATGCTGTTCCTTAGCCAGTCATTTCCCGATGAGCAACTGAGCTGATTCCAAACATGGCAATGACGAGCAGCACTACAGACACCCAGGCATAAAGACATCTCTGTAGCTAGTATTTTCTGTCCTGCTTGTCCCCCAGACTGGTTTTTCTCTGCTGCCTGTTCCTGAATAACCACTCAGAGGCTTAATATCAGTTACAATTGTCCGGCCAATGGCTAGAGCTGTTACTAGCTAGCTTTCTCTTTTAATTAACCCATTCTTATCATCTTATAATTTACCGTGAGGCTCATGACTTGTTACCTCACATCTTGTTTTTTGGGCGGCTACATGGCATCTCCCCAACTCTGCCTCTCTCTCTCTAGCTTTGTTTGGACTTTTCCACCTAGCTTTACTCTGTTAGGCCATTGGCAGAAGCAGCTTTACTCGTCAACTAATAAAAGCAATGTACAGACAGAAGAACCTCCCACATCTCATCTCTAGCGGATGTCTCGCAGAGAAAAGAACAACAGCAAGCCCTGCAGATGATGCAGGGAGGAGGGGGAGTGGCATACTGCTGATGGGATGCAATTCAGTCTAGCTCCATGGGAACCTGTGGGGCATCTCACAAATATAGATGGACTCTATGCTTAAATTGTTACCCGTGAGACAACTATATATTCCTTGGCTTACAGAGTGTGTTTTTTACAACTATCTTTCGTATCTACCCTACTGGCTGTATCAGTCAAAATGCCCAAGCCATTGTTGTCTTCTGGGATCTTTACCTCCCAGCCCTTGAGCAGTGGATGTGATATAATTTCCACCATTGCTGATGGCTTGTTTTCCTTGGAGTTCCGCCGTGTAAGGTTATGCTCTAAGAATTTACTGGCTCGGGATTATAATTTGTTCTTCAAATGTTTATGTAATAATCATCTTCACCCACAGCAATGGTTTTTCAGTTAAAATCTATTTTTATTCTATACATTTGCAGACGCTCAACCTTTTTTGTGTTAATGATGCTTCTTTTACCATCATTTTATTTTCAAATTTGTGATGCTGTTCTTTTGTTTATATAATTTTTAATTAATTCTTTGAAAATCTCATATAATGAGTTTTGATCACGTTTATCCCCTCTCCCATCCCCTCCCAGAGTATCCTCCTGACCTTATTACTGATCCAAATTCGTGTTCTCTCTTTCTTTCTTCAAAACATCTACTTCAGTATGTGTTGGCCAACTACTCCTTGGTGGGGAGCCTGTCCTGGAGTGTGGCTGATTATATGATATTATTTCTATCTTGAAATCATCACATTAACTATACTATGAAGCTGGTTTTTCTTCATGCAATCCTAGCATCTGTGTGTGGACTGCTGGATTTACATGGTTTACATTGATCGTGATTGTTGTTACACTTGTTTGGGTCTACTTCTATAACTTCATTTTTGTGCTGCCTGTTTTCCCTTATTTTTAAATTGTATTTTCTGTTCTTTAGAGTAGGAAGGCAAGCATTCATGTGGATCTTGGAGGACCACCTCCAATAATTATTTTCTACCATGTGGGTTCAAGGGACTGAACTCTGGTTGCCTTGAATGCAAGCATTTATCAACTGAAGCTTCGCACCAGTCCTGCCCTAATTTTTATTCCCACTTTCTTTTCTGCATAATATATATTGTATTTATCCCACACTCTACTTCCTCCTCTGCCTTCTTCTGGTTTCAGAGTTGTTTCTATGTTTACATTGAAATTACCCCTTCAATTCTACATATATAATTAATCAACAAAAATTTATTCAAGTAGCCCTTCTTGCTTCCCTATCATTCTGTCCTTACGGACAGTAAAATTTGGATATCATGACTATACAAGTTCTAGGACTGGGCTGCCATCTTCTCCTGTTAGGCTCCTTTTCCTTCCTTTTTTTTTCTTTAATTCACAAAGAAGAAATGTCCTTGTAGCTCTTGCCAGTGCTTAGTCACCCCACCTCCTTTCTGTCCTCCACACCCCCTTTCTTTCTTCTTTCTTTTGCCCGTGACTGGTAGTTGAGTCCCAGGCTCATAATGATTTGGCTTCTTCATACACCTCGGACTCGCTCCCCACACCATGAAAGCTCTATATCCTTATTTCATACCCTGTGGTCCTCAGAGCCCACACCCTCGCCGCAGCTACAGATAATCCCTGTGAGGCCCCTGCTGCTCCGGAGGCCTGCCCGGCTGCCTTTCACTTCCCTTCTCATTTCTGGGATTGAAGTATTTCCCTTTTTTTTTTCCTGCAAGCTCAGCTCTCTAGTTCAAAGAAGTTTGAGTATTTTGTTTGGCTTTTCTCGGAATTTGTACTCAGAAAGTTGCAAGTATCCTAGGCCCCTCTTTTGCCAGGAACTTCGGATTTTCCACACATCTAAACTGTGTGTGTTTGTTCACAGCAATATACCATACATACATGCCAAACATACACGGACAACATATTTACATACACGCATCTGTGTGTTTAAACATATAGGTACATGACTGCAACAACTGCACGTAAACTATTCATGAGCTCCCACAACTGTATAAGATCAAATTCCTAAAATGTGTCACTGATGAATCAGTGATTCAGTATCATTCAGAGCAGTTTGCATCTCTTATTCAATTCTGACCAATACGAAGTCAATATTTGTTTTGTTTTCCTGGCTCCTTGTATGCTTAGGGAGTTATAAAATGAAAATGGTGATCACAAAGCTTTCTAGTTCCAGATCTTCATTATGGACTTAAAATACATAGCGGCCATCACAGAACAATCTCCTGTAACCAGAGGGTCATTTTCAAAGGTCACATCTAAAATCTGCTCCACAAATGGCCAAAGTGCAATACAAGTCAATGTCCTCTCAATGAGATAGGACTCATTAAGTTTCCCATGTTGAAGTTAGGATGTTAATTGGCAAGGAATTGGAACTCTGAGCATTCAGATGGAGACAAACCCCATGAAAGTGGGCAACTGAAGTCCTTAGGCCATATAAGCCTCCCCTTCAAGAGGACCAGGTATTTTCTGTCTAGGAAGGTAATTTCTTGTCTGAAGAACCATGATCGTCTCCTCTGAGGGATTTTGCCTTACCAGAAATCTGAACTTCCTCTAGATTGAAGTCCCAGGACCCTTAAAGAGATCAAAACACAAAGCATAGCTCGAGAGGAAGTACAATAAACAGCCAGTGAGTGACATCACCAGTTTACATCAGACTAATTCTAAGTAACAATGTTGTCAGACTTAGGACAGTTCATAAACTCAGAATTCCTGAAATGAAGAAGTGACTGGGTCAACTTGAGAAAGAATCCTACTCCACAAAGAAAGACAAACACCTACTTTTCAACCCAGGGGAAGTATAGCTCCCATCCCCAGTCAAAGAAGCTTCTTTTGTAGCAAATGGAGACCATCACAGAAAGACACAGTTGGCAAAAATGTAGAGCATAACTAACATTTAAAATACAATCCTTCCAATACATTGTGGAAGAGCATGTGGGAATATTGTAAATTAGGGGGCCAGGATGTCTACTATGAGATAGTGTCACCCTCTATAAATGACCTGCACCCATGAAATCTTAACAATATGGTCACCTAAAACAAGACCTGCCCAATAACAGCACAAGTTGACATGGTCACGTGGATCAAAGAAATCTCACAAGACCACCCCTAGGTGAAGAGTTTCAGGCAGCTAATGGCTGCTAAAAGGGAGAAGTCCAGGGATGATTCCTCTGAGAGTTATCTGGTCCAAAGTGACCGGCCCTAAACACATGTTCATAGGAGCAACACTAAATGGACTCAACAGGTAGTATTTATACATTTCTCTCTTTTTCTTTCTCCCCCTCC
>LOJH01020776.1:0-14197 GCA_001685095.1 Ellobius talpinus | reverse complement strand
TGGAGAAGAGGGTTCAGGGTATGGTCCAACATAGAGAAGAGAGTTCAGGATACGGTCCATGGTGGAGAAGAGGGTTCAGGATACAGTCCATGGTGAGAAGAGGGTTCAGGGTACAGTCCATCGTGGAGAAGAGACTATGGTGGCAAGAGCCTGGAGCAGCTCACCTTACAACCACAATCAGGAAACAGATTAATATTAGTGGTCAGTTTGCTTTTTCATTTATATATAGTCCAGGTCCCCTACCCAGGGAATGGTTCCACCCTCATCTAGGGTGGGTCTTCTGAGTTCAATTAACTTAATCTAGAAACTTCTCTAGATGTGGCCAGAGGTTTGTGTCCTAGGTAATTCTAGATCCTGCTAAGTTGACACTGTTTATGATATCATGTATGTGTAGCATGTGTGTCCCTGGTGCCTGCAGAGGTCAGAAGAAGGCAGAAGATCCCTAAGAATTGGATTCATGGATGGTTGTGAGCCACTATGTGGGTGCTGGGAACTGAACCTGTGTCTTCTGCAAGAGCACAAAATGCTCTTTATCACTGAGTCATCTCTCAGCCTAGGGTTTATAGTCTAAGAGCAAGAAAACCACAATAAACCATAAATAGGAAAGGCACATAATTAACAGCATAAAATGAAAATTCAGATCCATTATTAAAAATGATTACATATAGATGGAAATAGTAGAGCATTAAACAAAGTAGAGGGCCTATCTAAGTACAGGACCTATAAGCACATATGTGAGAAAAGAAATGCAATAGCTTCAGAGGCCACGTGACCACAGGTACACAAAATAGAGGAATGTGATAACAACAGTGGCATAGGGACTGAGATGGTTAGCCTCAGTTCTCAACTTGGTCTGGAATTGACCCGAATGAGTCTTTAAGGATCTGTCCAGGGAGGGTGAACTGAGGGCAGAAGACCTACCCCCATAGTTGCCAGCATCATCTGGTGGCATCCCAGGCACAAAGAGGCCCAGTGCTGGCCTGCCTTTGCTTCTTGCTGGTGAGTCCATCTATCCCATTGTCACTGACGCCATCCTTCCCTGCCATCCGTACTCAGCTTCTTAGCCTTCCAATGTAGACGGAAGGCCAGTGGCTTTCCTGTGTCAGAGTGGGACTGCTAAAGCAACCAGCCCTGTGGACTGAACAAATATGGATTCCCAGATTTTCTAGCTTGGAAATAACCATGGTTGGACTACCCAGACCCTGTTAGGCAAACCAGTCTTATAAATCCCCATTTCAATGCACAGTGTATTTTACCATCCATCCAGTCTGCCAGCCTGGTTACTCTAGAGAACCCTGACAAATGCAAAAAGCTAGTCTTGAAAGTTGGGAATGACTTCTCACCTGTTCAAGCTGACCCCTGAGTCAGAAAAAGGAGTCAGCTGTATGATGACCCAGGGGCAGAGTATCCAAGCAGGAAGAGAATGCAAAGCAAAGTGGCTCCATGTGTCCCTGATGGAGTTAAGAAATAATTGAGGGCTGGGCTGGGCTTGGTTATCTCTAGTTTATGTCTAGATGTGATTTCTAACACCAGGCTTCTTGAGGAGGAAACCCAAGGTTTGACATCTCTATGCAAAATTAGAACCTGTTCTTTGGCATGAAGCCAGCGAAAGCCCATTTTGTTAGCATCAAGCTCTAACCCACGGTTCTTAAGGAAGAAGACACAGCACACTGGTGTTCCCTAAACACGTCCTAGATTCTGTCTGATTTATTCTGCTGTAAGAGAACACACAATTTGTCAGCATTGTGAATGGTGGGATGGGTGGATGTGGGGTGCAGAATGTGAACTGAGCCAGGAAATGTAGTGGGAGGCCACTTGTTCTTTCCGGCTGCCCAGCTAGCTTAGACCTGAAATAATCACACAGAAACTGTAGTAATTAAATCACGGCTTGGCCCATTAGCTCTAGCTTCTTATTGGCTAACTCTTACATATTAATTTAGCCCATTTCTATGAATCTGTGTATCACCATGAGGTCATGGCCTACCAGCAAAGTTTCAGCATGGTGGCAACTCCATGGCGTCTCTCTGACTCCGCCTCTCTTCCAGCATTCAGCCTAGCTTTCCCTGACTACCTAAGTTCTGCCTTGCTATATATAGGTCCGAAGCAGTTTCCTTATTCTTTAATGGTATCACAGCACACAGAGGGGACTCCCACATCAAGGAAGTATTAAGAAACACTCCATTGTGACACCCTCATCCAAAGTCTGCCAAGTTGGATCTTCAGAGGAAGCGTGTTTCGGAAAGTGCCACCCTGGGTCCAAAGGGGACTGAAGAGAGGCTCAGAGTGCAGAAGGATCAGTGTGCCACTCAGACAACCCAGGTGTCTCTGAGCTGGAGTAGACATACATCGCAATTGCTGCTGACTCGTGAGGTATCTCTTAGGCCCTTTTAAAACTCTAATAATCATAAGGTTCTGGGAACTGAAAAAAACGCAAGACTGTCTCTAGCCAACGTTTACAAGGAGCATATAGGTGGAAGGATCAAGTAAGTGCCCATCTGCTGACAATTCTCTTTGCAACTGCAGAAACCCAGGTGAGAGAGGGCCTCCATCACAGTCTACGCTTCCAGAGCCCTGGGAAGGTGGTGGCTGAGTCAGAGAAATGAGGGCCACCAGAAGAAATCCCACAGGAGTTACTGTAAAATCAATGCCAGTGCTTGAGAAAATTGAATCCACGAAACCAGAGACTATTAGCAAAAGGAGAAAAATCCACATTTTCCATCACTTCCCAAAGCAGAGCTAGAAATGGTGCAGAGAGGAGCAGCGAGCCCAGCTGACAGGAGGGCAGTGGCGACACCAGAATGTATGAAGTCTCCCAGTGCTTCCATGTTAAACAGTCTTTATTTTGAAGAAAAAGTACCCTGCAAAAACAAACTTAAAAGAGGTTAAATTTATTTGGATTCAAGAGGTCTCAACCCATAGTCATTACCTTAAAGCCCAAGGCAAGCCAGAGGCAGGCTAGCAAGGGCATGGCTGGGCAGAGCTGCTCACTGAATAATGGCCTGGGAATATTGCCTGGGTCCAATCATTTCACCTCTAAGGGTGAATATGAATGTTCCCCAACAACCCCTCTTAATCATGGCCTTAGTTCTGAAAGCCAGCAAGGCAAAAGAACCCCAGGGTTAGCCCATTATTGCAGGCTACAGTATCCAGGCCAACGGAATAAATGCTTCCATCCAGTTCAGAACATGGAGGGGGCACCTAGAGGAAAAGGGCTGGGAAAGGCAGCAAGACACCCCACAGCAGATGGCCAACCCTCACCCAAGATTCAGCTATGACCTTTTAGAGTAAATTTTCCTTTCTTATTACTTGAGAATTTCATATAATGTATTTTGATCAAATTCTTCCCCACTCCCTCCCCTCCAGTTCCTCCTTCTACCCTCATCATGTTTCCCTCCCAACTGCAATGATTTTGATATACTCTATTGAGCTCAAATTACTGAAGCTTCTGGTACCAGACTTGCCCTCCAATGCATTCTCATTAAATGATTTGAAGTGGACTCCCTCTAATCACAGGGTCTCTAAAGAGAGTCCTATATTATTATTTTTGTCACTACCCCCTGCTGTGGTAAGGAGTAGGTAAAGACAGGGGGTTGAGGATAAGACATTGCTTCCAGGGGCATATCTCTAGTGATCCAGTACCTCCAACAATATCTCATACTACCTCCCAATAATGCTAGCAAATTATAAATCCATGAATCCATTAATGGACTGGCCTATAGGAAGAAGAGCCCTCATGATCCAATCACTCTCCAAAAGTCTCACTTCTGGGGCTGGAGATATGGCACAGTAAATTACTTTTAGTGTAAGTGTGAGGGTATGAATTCAAATTCCCTGGCACCCCATTAAAAAAAAGCTGGGGCACAGGAACATATGCTTATAATCCCAGAAGTAGGAGACAGGAGGATCACTGGAACTTGGTGGCAGTCATTCCAGGTAAATAGGTGAGGTCTAGGTTTGGTGAGAGACTCTGGCTCAAAAAGATGGAGAGCTATTGAGAAAGACCTCAGGCCTTTGCACACTTGTGCACCCACACACACCCTGTGTGTGCCTTCATATATGTCCTAGCTTTCAGCACTGCTGCATTAGGAATCAACCCTTCAACATGTAAGTTTTTTTGTCTTGTTGTTGTTGTTTGAGACAGAGTTTCATTATATAGCCCTGGCTGTCTTGGAACTTGCTCGGTGGACCAGCCTAGCACTCACAGAGATTCATCTGTCCTCACCTCTCCAATATCAGGAGTAGAGGTTGTGTAACACTGTGCTTCATGTTGTGTGAACCTGTTGAGGGGACAGTTCCCACTCAAACCAGGACAGCTCGCATGAGGCTTCCCCAGTTCTTGGTAGGTAAATACTTGGTTGTTTAGATCATTATAAATGACTATGCCATCAGCGTGGTCTTTCAGGGTCACATCTGTTTCTCAGTGGCCTTCATACTCATTGCATTTGTGAACTACCAGTCAGCGTGAGCAGTATCTGTGAGCGGATTCAGTCAAGTGAAGGATAGTTGTCCATGGACCCGTGTGCTTTGGCTGTGATGGCAGCCATCGCTGAACCAGCATTCACTCAGACTGCACAATACTTTGCTTTCCTCTTCTTAAAATACCCACCAGGACTTGGAAATGTGTTTAATTCTTTCTTTCAAAATGAAGTGCTTGATGGGGAAGCTCAGCCAATCACATCTGGCTAGGGTGTGGCCGCCTAGAGCCCAGGTAGAAAAACAGGGGAGATAGGTGCTCGCCGGACCCGTTTGGACTTCGGACCTTCCACTCTGGTAGCGTGAGTTTCCCCATTTTTCAATTATTAAATTATATCTGTTGTTTTGAGCTGGTCTGGTTATTTAGCGTACCAACCGAATACGCCAACACTTAAAAGTGCTGAGGGAAAACACCATCTCTCCCCCTAGAGCTAGCGATAGGCCTCTGGGTGGAAGGAGGCATTAGCCAATGTTCTCACTTTTGCGCTTGCCTTCTCTGCCATGGAAGCCAAAGTTCACTGAAAGCCCATTAAATTCCACAGCATTCCCTGCATCTACTTTTCTTGGCTTGAAAGTTTGGTCATTTGTTTGTGAGAGATCTCTAAAACTGATGATTTTGTCATTGTTTTGAAAAAAAGTGGTTATCCTTGTAGCGGAATTGTACAAAGATTTCTCTGAGTTGGCTTTGAAAACATTATCTTCCTATTACTGCTTACAACAAAAAGACAGCTTCTAACTGAAAAAGCTAGTGACAATTCTAACTCTATCTTCAAAAATCTAAACTGTAGCCCGGTGGAGATGGCACATGCCTTTAAGCCCATCCCTCGGGAGGCAGAGGCAGGTGGATCTCTATGAGTTCAAGGCCAGCCTGGTCTACAAGAGCTAGTTCCAGGATAGACTCCAAAGCTACAGAGAAACCCTGTCAAAAAAAAACACCTAAACTGTGTGTACTTATAAACAAAGAATAAAATTTGTAATGGTATATATCAAAATGTTACATACATCATCTAGGGGTTAATATATTTCTGTCTTTTTTTTTAAACAAAGTACCATTAGCCCAGGCTAGTCTCAAACTCAATATGTAGCTAACGATGATGATCTTGAGCTTCTGATCTTCCTGCCTCCTCCATCAAGTTCTAGGACAGCAACTGTGTGCTACCACACCTAGTTTATATGCCCATTGGGATCAGACCCCGGGAAGTGTTCTGCCAAGAACTCCATTCCCAGTCCATGCTATTCCTTTTTGAGGGTCATATTTTTCTGTACTGATAAATATTATTTGTAATATAAAGAGGGAAAAAGAGAAAACTAACCCAGGTACACCATGGGTTAAGAACTTAGCCATTAGGAGACAGATGGCACGCACACTCTAGAGCTTTGAAGTGAGCGTAATGGTTTTGTGGAAGAGTCCATCAGAGCTGATGGGCCAATAGGATGTGATACATCACTCAAGGAATGGCAGGTGGGAAGCTGTTCTCACTAAACATAAAGGTAAAAGATAAAGGATAGAGCTTGAGGCCAGCAGGACTGTGGCAAAGCCAGAACTGAGGACAGGAGTACAGAGATCAGTTCCCCTGGCCTTGCTTTCTTTACCTAATCTGAACCCTATAGAACCCAGGCTAGGTATCACCAAGGGTCGCCTCAGGCCGTAGAGCAGGCCAGGGAGCAAAGGGGATGACAGCCATGCTCTCGCCAGCCATGCTATAAAGATGTTTATCTGATGTGGACTGTAACTCTTCTATGGCTTCACAATTTAAAAAATAAAGGAATTTTATTGTTTTCTTTCTTTTCTTAGTTCTTCATAGAACTGAAATAAATTCTGTGTCCAACGGAGATGATTAACAGGAGAGCACTGGAGGTGGATCATAGCTTAAGTATTGTTAAACAGGAGGGCCATCTCTTTTCTTGGTCTAGCCTTCACCCTTTCTAAAGAACTTACATCCTCAGATCTGTATGAAAAAATCAGCAGTGACTGTTTCCTCTCCCATAGGGTGAGCACGTGATTGAGTCTGGCTAGTCAGCATGCCCTGTGGCCCTGGATGTAAGAATAAGCAGGTGTGTGACCTATTGAGCCACTTGGAGCTGTTTCCTAGAGACTGACATAAGGTCTGGAAAATAAAGGCTTTTTTTCCCTTCTGGACTCAAGATCTTAAGTCTAAGTAGTGGCCCTTTTCACTGTGTAGGGAACCCGCTGGTAGAGGCCAATGCTATGGAGGAAGAGAAGATGGAAAGACAAAGAGAGTCGATTCCAGATGATGTAATTGGACCCTGCATTTACCTGAAGTTAGCAAATGGCCTGTGCACATCAGCTTTATACATCAGTGATCTCTGTGCATATTATTTTGAAATCACTTGAATCTGAAAAAGTCCTGATTCCCAGCCTCCAGTGTGGAGGACAAGGGCCTGGCAGCAACTGTTCATTAAACTCCCATCAATACTGTTTTCATCTCTTCTAAAGATAAATGTGGAGACAAATGCTACTTTGTTGTTGTTCTGCAGGTAACAGAGAGATTTGGTGGATGGCCCTAGGGGATTAAGTTGTCAAGCAGGAAAAATCTCTACTCACCTGCAAAAGCTCATAAAATAATCATGCAATGAGACATCAACTAGACAAGTCTATAGTTGGAATAATTGCCACAGTGGAGAAATGGGCACAAGCTTGAGTTGTGCCAGACCAAATATAAGTCCCTACACCCCTATGGCACTTCCGATTTCCTCCTTTACTATTGAAGAAACACATACATCCTGGGTATACATGCATGACATGTGTATGCTTGGGTTGGGGAAAGAATCCAGGAACTGATTCTCAGTCAACACCGAGTCTATTCTATGACCAAATGTAGGACGTGCCAAGACTGTGTTTCCCACATTCACAGGTAAGTGCATGGGCCACCTAAATGATTCTTTTTGTTTATTTGTTTGTTTTTTCAACAGGGTCTCCCTCTGTAGCCCAGCTGTTCTTTAAATTCCTTTGGAGAACTGGGGTTACAAGTGTGAGCACCATGCCCAGCTATTTAGACAATGTTTCAGAGTCTCTGTTTTAGATTACAGGAGCTGGTAGTGAGAAACTGCTGTTTTGTGTGTGTGTGTGTGTGTGTGAGAGAGAGAGAGAGAGAGAGAGAGAGCTCTTTTGAGAGTGTGTGTATATGTGTACGTGTGTGCATATGCTATATATATATATATGATATAGCATGCATACATATACAGCATGGGGACTATGTGGCTTGTGCCTAGTACTGTGTCATGTACTTACAGTCTCTTTACTAGTACAACCCTATAAAACATATCGCCAGCATCTGATTTTATAGACCATGTAACTGTACCTCACTGAAGCGAAAGAGCCTGGGTTAGGCCATAATCCAGTGTGTGTTTATTGTGTCTCTTTGAGCCAGGGTACACTGTAGAGTGCTGAGCCATGTGGTGGTGATGTCATACGTCTCTCATTCCTGTTATCTCAACACTCAAAGCAAAGAAATAATGTGAGCAGACTGCCCCATTCTGCCTTCCAGCCCCAAATAGCAAGTGGAGTGTGAACATGTGAAGCCATGCAGGGCTACTTGGCTCAGGGACAAGTAAGAAGAGAGAAGACAAGAGCAGAGGGTGTTAGGAGACGGGTTGAGGCCCTATGTCACGGACAGTGGCCATGGCAGTGATGTATTTAAAAGCATTGCTTTCTGCTAGTTTAGGAATCACACAAAAGCTACCCACACACATTTCTTTGATTTCCTTTAGGCTGGGAATTGAATCCAAGGCCTTGCACTTGCACGAGCTACGCCTCTGTCCCATTTGACATGGGGTTTTGAGAGCTCCTTGCCTCTCCATGCTGAACCCCCTCCCCATGCCTTCCAGACTCTGTCCTGGAGACTCAAGGAGTTGGTCCTGCTGCTCTCTGTCTAAAGGCCTTATACCCGCACTTTCCACTGCTGGACCATTCTGCCCTTCACCTGCCCCAGCCTTCACTGAGGCCCTGCTGGTCTTCCCAGGGCACATGAGACCAGTTATCTGAAGAACATCTTTGCATGGTTCCATGTGCCTCTCAGGAATTCACTTTCAGGTGTGTCCTAGCTGCTGCCCATGGGCCACTTGGGTCCCAAGAAGGCTATGAATGTGGCACAATACAAAATCAGAAGCCTGTTTAGAGCATGGTTGATTTGCAAATTTTTGGAACCTGATTAAGCCATTCTCAAGCATGAAGCTGGTAGGTGACCGTGCTGTGTTACAGGGTCAAAAGGTGGGACATGCCTGAAAACCCAATCTTGGTTTATATGATTGCGTGTTCTCAAGCAGTCAATGGCCTCATTAAGGGCAGAGACTCCCTCCTTTCGGCTTTGTTCATTAAAAATACATTTCGTTTAGTTAAAAACGTAGAGCTAAAAATCTATTTGTTTGATGAAACGAATGAAAGGGCGAATGCCCACATACATGAAGCTGAGAAGCAACCGAGAATACAGCAGGCATCTGGTCCAATTAGAAGAAGCTAAACTACCACATTTACCTTTGGCTTATTGTCACTGTCGGCGCACCGCTCTATGCTTCTAAAATTGAACGTTGATGCCGGTCACGTGAGCATCTCATGACAGCACAGCTTCAGATTTAGTACACCTGGCAAAGAGCTCGAATGGCTGCATTTCTCACAAGCTCCGCAGTGCTGCTGAGGCTGCTGGATCGAGGATAATAGTTTGTACTCTGGCTGTCTACGCAAAATAATGTAGTTACAAAAGTATATTAGCTTAGGGTGATACATCCAAACAGATGCTTCTGGCTACAAGTAACAGAAAGCCCAGCTCGGCATGGCTTACTTTAGCCTAATGGAATGGCTATACAGCCTAGTGCCTATAGTCCCCACCTTCCATTAGGCCAAAGAGAACTGGAGCTCATGAACTGGAGGCTGGATTGGGCAAAATAGCAAGATCCTGGTTTAAACTTAATTTAAAAGTTAGTTCCTGGCCAGGGCATAGTGACACATGCCTTTAATCACAGCACTTGGGAGGCAGAGGCAGGCGGATCTCTGATACTTGTTTAAAATGTAGGTAACCCGAGCCTCACACTGGGTTGTGCACCCAGCTGGATGCTGATGTTCATTCTGATAAAACTTCTTGAGCTGTACATGTTCCTCGGAACACACTCTACTAAGCAGGGTTTCCAAAGGCACAGGCTTAGAAGCAGGACTGTACTCTCAGGTTTGAGCCTAGGTAAAGGCCAGAAATAGCCTCAGGAGAGGCACCATCTTGAGCCAGGAACACATCTCCTGGTGGGATTCCAGGCACCAGCAGTGGGCGGGGAGATATTTTGGGATGCACCGCTGAGGCCCTTGCTGCTCCTCGCTTCGCGCTGTGGTGGGTCTTGTGAAGCCAAATGCAAACCCCAGCTGGTTTCTGATCTTGTCTCCTCGGAGGAAGGCTGGTCTGAAAACAAGGTTACTGTTTCCAAGGCACTGAAGGAGCTTTGGGGGTTTTTATTGACATTCGTTTTTATAGCTCTGAGGAGGTTATTTCTATCCTTTCTGTCAGTAATGTGAAATAAGTTGGAAAGAAAATGAGATTCCCCCAGGAGTATGCGGTTTAGCCAAGTCCTGTAATGTCATTGTGAACTCTGAAGAGATTTATGGAGCTGGTCCGAAGGGCACCCTCAGAAGCTCTGTGTTGGGTCTATCTGTGTTCACTGCAGGGTCTGCATGTAAAACTGGGTGCTAAAGTCAAGTGAGCACTCACAGGCCTCACCGACTTTGGCCATCCCTCAATCCCCCAAACCTGCCCCCAGGAGAGAGAGATGATGCTTTAAATAGACCCACCTTGCAGCAGCTACAGCAGAGCTGACTGGAGTCTGTTCTCCTGGCTGCTGGCATTGTTTTGGCAGAACTGATCCTTAAAATAGCACAGCCTGGATGCCTTCTGCTTCAGGTTTCTGCAGGGTTATGCCCTGTGTGTGGCTCTTCCGGACTTCCTGTCGCCTGGGAAGAGGACACAGTTTGGAAGAGAAGAAAAACAAAAGACGTGGGCCTTTGGAGGCACAGCAGAGAGTTGAAGTTCTGCCTCTGTGTCTTCTTGGCTTTTTTTGCTCTGGACAGTCACTCAACCCTGGCTCAGAAGGCCAAGAGCCGCAAACATGCTTAGAAAATGGAGACAGTCTAAAACCAGTCTTGTGGAACCTAAGGGTGGATCCAGCTCTCTGATAAAGAATGCATGAATTTCCTCTATATACACAGACTGAACTCTCTTTAATACTATTTATGACTTGGTTATCTCAGGAGTTTATTGGTCTTTTTGAGACAAGGTGCCACTATGTAGTCTTTGCTGGCCTTAGGCTCACAGAGCTCCATATGCGTCTGCATTCCAAGTGCTAGAATTAATGGCATGTGCCACCCACCACACATGGCATGAGCTGGGCATTTTGATATGGCTATCTTCACTCTTGGCGTATCCTAGGCGGTATGAGAGCCACAATTACTTTACCATTTTTCTTCGTGTCTTTGATTGACAGCTGTCTCCCCACCAGAAATCCATAGCAGAGCCCTCGCCTATTCATTAAGCATGTCTTGAGGAAGTGAGCAAAGGAAGGAAAAAAAAATGCGTTCAAATTAGTGACCACAGGTCTGGAGAATGCCTTCTTTTAGAGTCAGGGATCATTTGTTTGCAAGAAACCAAAGCCCAGCCAAAGTATGAATCAAAAGTGATGATCAAGTCTGGAAGTGTAGCCAGGTCTCAAGGGGCAGGATACAAGAGGAAAACTGGGCACATTCAGATTAGCAAGTTTGTTTGTTCAACCCCACTCTCCCTGTCCCTTTCCCCTCCCCTCCTCTTCTTTTCCCTCCATCCCCTCTCCTTCTGTCCTGTTCCTTTCTGAAGTTTTCTGTTTTCTTTAGTTCCTAGACTTTGATCTTATCTGAGGTCAGATCACCTTAGCCCGTCCTTGAACGCGTGGACTATATTATCATTGTTACTGGTATCAGTGAAAGGGATTGGTTTTTGGCTGAGGACGTCCAAGACCAAGTTCTCAGCACACACACAAAAAGACTTATTTACCCCAGAGGAACAAAGGGCAGGGAGAAGGAGACAAAGATTGGAGATAGTCACAAGGGAGAAGGGGAGGGGAGCAAGGAAGAAGGGAAAGGGGTATTTGTCTTGGGGGCAGAGGCCATGACAAAGGACTGCCTCTGGATAGAGAGGAGACAGATGTAGGAAAATGGTTATAAGGTAAAAGGGAAAATCCTGTGTTAGGAGGAGGTGTTTAATTTTAACTGAGCAAAGGGGGTTGTTGATTGCTGGACTTCAATACTTTGACAGCTGGACCTTGGTAGTCAGCCTCAGGAAGAGGAAGTAGCCAAATAAGGGAATAGGACCTTGGTGATTCTCTTTACAGATGAAATCTAAGGGTTTTCAGCATTGCAGATGGACAAGGGAGAAGGGCAAGGCCTGCCAGAGTCATGCTGACCGTGCTCGGGCTGGCTAGAGTCCTTTCTATCCTCATAGTCATTATTGCTGTTTGTGGTGCGGAGAATCCATCTTCAAGCTTTATAGAGCCCTTGTATTAGTTTCTTTTATGTAATTGTAACAAAAGTGCTAGAGAGAACAGTTTAAAAGAGGAAGGGTTTCTTTGGGACCACTATTTCAGAGAGCTCAGTTAATAGTGCTGCAGGAACCCATTGATTTTGGGTTTGTGGAGAGGCACAGCATCACGGCAGCAGGCACATGTGGAGGAGATTCTTTACCTCATGGTGGACAGGAAGAAGAGTGGGCCACAGAAATGGGGTCAAGGACAAGATATGCTGAAGGACCCATCTCTTGTAAATTTAGTTGTGAGCCTAGCCTTTAATAGCTGAGCCATCTGTTCAGCCCTGCCCCCCTTAAAGACTTAGTTATGTATTTTATGTATATGGGTGTTTTGTCTGCATATACATCTGCACACCAGAAGAGGGCATTGGATCTCATGGGACTACAGTTATAGATGGCTGTGAGCCACCATGTGTAATGCTGGGAATAGAACTCAGAACATTGGGAAGAGAAGCAGTGCTCTTAATCACTGAGCCATCTTTCCAGTCCTGAAGGGCCCATCACTAACTATTCATTTTCTGGTTGTTCGACTAGGAATGACCTCCATAGGCTCATATATTTGAATAGTTGGCCCTCAGTTAGTGAAACTATTTGGGACAGATTAGGAGGTGTGACCTTTTTGGAGGGGTGTGTCTCTAAGGGTAAGCTTTGAGGTCACAGAAGCCATTCTCAGTTCTCTCTCTCTCTCTCTCTCTCTCTCTCTCTCTCTCTCTCTCCAAACTATGAATCAGAATGTAAGTTCTGAGCTCCATCTCCTGTGCCATGCCTGCCTGTTGCCATTCTCCCCACTATGACGGTCACAGGCAATAAAGCCTACAATTTAATACTTTCTTTTATAAGCTGTCTTGGTCAAAGTGTCTCTTCATAGCAACAGAAAAGTAACCAAGACATACTTCCTCCAGCTAAGACCTACTTTCCAAAGTTTCTACCACCTCTAAGAACAGCACCAGTAGCTGGGGACCAGGTGTTAACACATGAACCCCCAGGGATTTTATGTCAAGCCACTAACAGTCTCTAAGCCCCTAAGACACACTTTAGGAAACAATGAAGATCTCTGCTTAACAGATGAGTAAACATTGGGTCCAATGAGAGAGGCTGGAGAAGCCAGGAGGAATTCCCATGGCCCTTCCCCTTCTACTGTTCAGAGCCCCAGAAGCAGGTGCTCAGAGGGAGGGACTGAGGCTGAGAAGTGGCCATTACTAAATCTTGTTCATAGCATTGACACTGTGCTAAGTTCTGGAGAGCCATCCATCCACCCATTAATAGTTAGTTAAATTAATTATTAATTTATTGCAGACATCTTCCTAGTGTCTACCATGCTTTTTGTGCTGTCCCAGGCAGTTTCTCACATGCTGAAATAAAACTGTAATAAGGAAGGCAGGCAAGTGCCCTCACCTTCTGGAGCCTTCTACCTGCAACACAGACATTTCTGCATTCTAGCAAACAAGTTCATGGGCAAGATGATAAGTGTGATATATGTGTAGAAATTGACAATATGACGTAAGATGATGCAGCTGGATTGTCGTTTCAGGAATTTTCTGATACTGACCTAGAGAACTAAAAATACCACGAAGTTCTATGATTTTCAAAAAGGGAGAAATGTAGAACCCTGACTCTTCCTTCTGTTGCCCCTGTATGGAAGGATGATCGGAGGCGAAGTAGCTCATTTGGGATTGGAGAAAGGACAAGCGAGCCATTTAGTCACGCTTTGTGACCCTCTTTGGTACCTTTTGAAGCTGAGTGGCTCCAAAGCCTATCATTTTTCAACAGCAATCTTTCTATCTGTTTGCTTTGGGTACCCGTGTAACACAGCTTCAGATGGAAACCTCAGCTATGGCACGGAGCAGGAGCTCACCCACACACCTCTATTTCAAGCCCCTTGAGTTTTTCCTGACAGTGTTCCACAGAAAGTGTTGCAATAGCTTCTTAGTAAGATGGCAAACTAGAGACCATTTCCTTGTGGCTCAGTGAATAGCCAGGGTTCTCTAGAAGAACAGGGATGGCGGAACAGCTGGCTATATGTTTTAAAAGAGGGATTTATTGCACTGGATTGCCCAATAGGATCTGGATAGTCCAACAATGACTGTCTGCACACTGGGGAGGTCAAAAAACAAAACCCATGTGTAGTGATGGGGGAGAGGGCCTGCATTTTGTCCCGACCGGCTCCCGCACGG
>LOJH01020775.1:0-13757 GCA_001685095.1 Ellobius talpinus | reverse complement strand
TATAATGGGCCAGGCAGTGCTTAAATGAATACAATCTGTGTGTTGTTATTTCTGAGTATAAGCTATCCATGCGGGAGCCGGGCGGGACAAAATGCAGGCCTGCTCGCCTCATCACTACAACACTTAAAGATGAAATATACACAGTCTGGATTATGTGTATTATTGTGTTTTCTTTGAATTTTTTGACTGTGAATTAGCTAAGTACAGAGAGGCATTTCATTGTACAGGCTGCTAAGCTAAACCAACACACACATATGATATATATATGTTATATATATGTTATATATATATGTTTTATATATATATATATATTAAAGGTATCTTGACTTCAAAATTTGAGCTAAGGATATATTACTTTGGAAAAGAGGTTCTGCTTTTGTTTCCACAGAGGATGAGAAGCTGTGGATTCCTTCTCCCTGCCTCTTTCTTGTGGATCAGATGTGAGCTCTTAGCTACTGCTCCAACACCAAGCCTACCTGCTGCCATGCTCCTTGTCATGATGGTCATGGGATCACCATCTGAAACTAAACAAGCCCCAATTAAGTGTTTTCTTTCACACATTGTCTTGGTCATAGTGTTGCCTCATAGCAACAGGACAGTAGTAAGTACTAAGGCAGAAACTAGAGTACTTAACATTTCTCAGGGATATGTGACCTGCTAAGCAGAACATATCTTAACAGCACTCAGGATTTTCAAAATATTTAAGGAATACTCCAACAGAAATGTGTATACACAGAACCAACTTAGGAAACAGACCTAAGACCTGTGAGACTTCCACCTGTAGGATAACCATAATTCTGGACTTGACAGTTTCTATTCCAGGCACCTTTTGTTTTTATTACATCTGTGTGTATTTCTAGGTACATCATAAAAAATATAAACCTGTTCTCATTCTGGGAAGAAGGCATAACATAGCTGTTGGACTCATGAACACACAGCAGCTATTGAAGATCAGGCTCTATCAGCATCCTGTCATGCATGGGAAAGGAGCTACTGGTATGATTTCTAGGGACAGGAAAACATTTTATTCATTAGTGTAGTCATGAATAACTTTCTCATGCTCCAGTAAATAACTCCATATTCATGCTCATGCAAGCAGCCATAACTAATCTTTGTGGGTCACACTCATAGATACATACTGGAATGTAGAAGGGACTGGTTGGGAAGGCTATTAGTGGAAGGAGACAAGAGAACGTGACGGGGCTGTCTACAAAATTCATTATGTGCATTTATGAAATTGTCATAAAGAAAGAAAGGTGAATAGATGGATAGATGGATGGATAAATGGATAGAGAGATAGATGATACATAGATAGATAGATAGAGATATTTAGGTAGATCTGTATAGTTAGCCTCAGGAGAATTTTGAAAAATGGGTTAAAGCTACCAGAATGTAAGATGCACGTGAGGAACTGTACAGCTACAGAGGACGCCACGGTCCTACTTATACTCTGTTCTAACAAGGGCAGAACCAGCTGAAGAACATTGTGGGCCCTCTAAGTACAGCAGGAGAAGGCTAGCCTTCTCCATCTTCCTGATTATCTGTTCCCCACGGCAGAGAAAGAGAAAGAATTCATAGACTCACACTTACATTTATAAAATATTAAAAAACAGTGTCATATTGCTAGCCACTTGTGAATTCAAACGGGTCACATTTTTGTCTTAGTTACTATGATTAAAGATAATGACCAAAGAAACTTATATAAGGAAGCATTTAACTAGGGACTTGCTTACACTTTCAAAGGGTTAGTACATAATCATTATGGCAAGAAGCATGGCAGGTAAGCACAGCGCTGGAGCAGTTAACTGAAAGCTAACATCTGATCCACAAGTTTCAGGCAGAGATCAAGTGAGACTGTGCCTGGTTAAAACCTCAAAGCCTACTCCCCGTGATACACCTCCTCCAACAAGGCCATGCCTCCTAACCTTCCCAAAGAGTTCTGTCAATTGGGGATCAAACGTTCAAATATATGAGCCTATGAGAGCAATTCTCATTCAAACCACCACAGTTGTTAAAACCATATACTATAGGTGATTTAAACTGTGTCAATTGATAATTAAAGCTAATCATGTCAGGCATGGGTGGGTGGTACATGCTTTTAATCCCAGAGGCAAAGGCAGAGGCAGAGGCAGGTGGATCTTTGTGAGTTTGTAGCCAGCCTGGTGTACACAGCCAGCTTCAAGCCAGCCAGGGCTACTTAGTAAGAGCCTATCTCAAACAGAGAAACAAGCACACACAAAACTAACCCTCACAGTGAGTGATGGCAGACGGCTCAGTGGGTAAAGGTGCTTGCTGTCAAGCCTGACAACCAGTGTTCAATTCCTAGACCCACAAATTACCAGATTAGAATCTCAGAATTTCAAGCCTTGTCCTGTAACTTTCATGTGTCCCTTCCTCAATAAATACACTAAATGTAAAAAAGGATATTGAAATGTATGCAGCATTTAAGTAAAAGAATATGGATGTTTTGCTAAAATATGTTGCCATGTATATATTATTCAGCCATAAAAAGAAGGATTTTTAAAAGAGCATGGACGAAACTAGAGACTATCATGTTAGTGAAATACAGTGGACATAGGCAGACTAATATTGTTTTCTTTAATGTAAAAAACTACTAAGAAAGATCTTAAAGTAGAAGACAGTTTAGTAGAGATTCAGAAGGGTACTGTAGAGGGGAGGAGGGAAGAAGGATGGATAGACATGACAGACATATGTATATGTGGAAACAGTACAGTGAGTCCTATTCAGCTATATCACTAATATATGTTAAAATAGGTGTGAAATGAAAAATACGGCTTTTAATATGTTGATGGAAGATATGAGGCCTATATGGGAATCAGATGACACAGTTCCTGATAGTCTAGGTTTGCTCTGTTGGAATCATTCTACACATCGAACTGTTCCCAAAATTCAGCTTCCACAGTAGAACTTACGAGTAGATGTGAGAGGCAGCAGCAGTGACCATGAGACAGAACCAGAGCTGGAACCAGGCAGGTCCCTAAGACAGAATGTGACCTGTCTACATTCATTGTCTTGGAGTGACTACAGGGGACTTGTGTCCAGGGAGTCTGAGCTTGCGGGACTTTGAGTAATTTTTCACATTTAATTAGTGTTTGACTTTGACTTAGTCAATCTATGGCTGGAGAGATGACAGACCCCAGAGGAGAGTCTACCACTGCCATTCACCTGAATCATTATTGCTTCTTCTGAACTGCCCTCTAAATTCCTGTCCTTATATCCATCGCTAAGTGTGGCTCTGACTTCTCACCAAGGCAGCTTCCAGATGTAGGCTACTTCAGAGAACCATACCTGGTCAAAACGAGCAAGTGACCATTGGAATGTGTACAGCACAACCTCTACACTTGAGACTCAGCGAACACTGTGGAAAGTGGGTGGAAAGACTGTTAGAACCCGAGGGCAGTGATGAAAAGTAGTGTCTTCCTAAAGGCCTGAATAATGACCGTATCAGTTGACATGCCAATGGGGATATGGGAACTTCACAAGGCCTCACCCTTATGTGAAGAACTACAGGCAGTCAGTGACTGCTGAGGGACAAAGGGACTAGTTTTCTCCAGGGATGATTAACTTTATATGCTATCCAGTCCCAAGAGGTCCGCCCTAAACACACATACAATATGAGGAAAACTAAATGGACTCAGTAGGTTGTGTATTTGGGTGTGAATGACTAGACTATATGCATATGTATATATGTGTGTATGTGTCCACACACATACACACACACACACACACACACACACACACACACACACACTACAAATACAGTTAGAAGAAGAGGTAAGGAAACAAATCCCAAATGGAGCTGTGGGGGAGGTGAGTTGGAGAGGAGGAAATAATGCGAGCACTCGTGTACTTGTATACAAAATTCTCAGAAAAATTAAACAGAAAGACTTGACTTTGATATTACATAAAATTAGATATTATGTAGTTCCCTTAATACTCCAGGAAATAAGACACTGATACATTTGCCTTTAGGAAAGATTATGCTAAAGATTGGAAAGTTTTTCTTTTTTCAAGGTAAATGATCTAAGGGCATAATATGCCTCAATTATTAAAAACTTTCTAGCTTTGAGGCTTCAAAACATTTTCTGGTGCTTAATAAAGATTAATGCAACCCAGAAACTGGCCTTTAATCATACTTACTTGGGCCAGGAGAACTGAACATCACTAAATCTAGTTGGTGCCAAACCCTGTGATAAAGTGGGCCATAAGAAAGCACTGCTGTTTATTTGGGTACAGAGAAGAAACACAAATGACTTTTGAGCCAATCTGTTCCACGTGAATGCATCTTAATAAGGAAGACAGAAAGCACAATGGGTCCACTTTATACCAGCAGGGCGTCAACTCTTCCTTGTAGTGTAGGTCATGGAGGTGTTTGGACATGGCCCACACGTTCCACATCACTCTTTCTCCACAACAGTGGAGGTCAACACTGCTTAGTCTGGGTGAAAGGCGAACCTGGACACCATGTGATACAAAGAGGAGAAGCCTAAGGTGTGTCCAGTTGATACTATGATTCTGAAGAAGAGCCACCACTGACCATTGCGGAACCCTGCTACCCTAAAGACGTATTCTTTCTGGTACAACCAAGAAAATACATACACAGATACTTCCAAGGAGAGCCAGCCAGCCCCAAGAACCAGATTCAGTTTCTGGGCTCTGCATTCTGAGTAGATTCCACTCAAGAAGAAGCTGACAAGGACCGATGATATGCTGGGCCCACCATGTAGAGATTACCCATGCTCATGTTGTCATCTGACTCTACAGGGAGAGTTTGGTGACTAGCAAAGGTGGGAACTGAGGACAGCCTCTGTCAATAGCCCCCTCAACATCACACAGCCCTAGCAGACAGTGCAGAGTGAGCTCAAAGCTGTGGAAACTGCACTAACTGGAATCAGGCAGGGGAAAGCCACCCCTGCCCCTGATCCCACAAGGGCAGCAGCTATGAGTGCAATGACTTGGGACCGAATTGCTACCTGCTCAGATTGGAATGAAAAATCCTCACTCATTTAGTTTTATCAGCAGTTAGAGACAATGATATAAAATACAACTTTATACTTAAGTTATTTAACTCTGGTAATTCCTCATGGTCAGCATTTCTGATTAAATAATCAGGCATACATAAATGCCAAGCTATAGGTTTTCAGAAGTCTTGTGTCAGGAGAGACAGGAGACCTGAGTCTCAGCCTCATCCACACCCACAGAGAACTGAGAGCATCTCTGAGCAGTTCAGACAATTCTAGGACAGGGCTACGCAAAGACCTGGGGGTTCACAGTGCAAGCCTTGTTTGCTAGCTGTGTGCACCTGGGCAAGCCAACGAATTCCTCTGAACCTTGTTAAAAAGAAAGAAAGAGAGAAAGAGACAGAGGAAGGGAAGAAGGGAAAAGGGAGGAAGGAGTGAAGAAAAGAAAGAGGGGCTGGAGAAATGGCTCAGTGGTTAAGAGCACTAACTGCTCTTCCAGAGGACCCAGGTTCAATTCCCAGCATCCATATGGTAGCTCATAACTGTCTGTAACTCCAGGATCCAACACCCTCTCACAGACATCCATGCAAGAAAAACACTAATGTGCACAAAATAAAAATAAATTATTAAAAAAGAATGGATGAAAGAAAGGAAAAGGAAAGAGAAAGAAAGAAAAGGTATATGTGTGTGTGTGTGTGTGTGTGTGTGTGTGTGTGTGGAAGGGATGTTCAGAGCAATCTTTTAAAGTAGATTTGTGACTCATCTAAGAAAAAGTATGATTTCACAAGAAACCAGATCTTTGTAAGTTGTCTATGGACTTCTTGTAAGGCAGAAAGGGTTATGCATGTTTTAACATAGAGGGTGATACATAAAATACATGTAATATCTTAGGAAAAATAGGTGTAGTGTGAGGAGGATCGTGATTCAAGAACATGAAGACCTTGAACTTGCACCCTTTGCCACGAGTGCTGCAGAGAAGGCTCTGGAAGTGTGCTCACTGTGCGCATGGAGACAAGAGTTCAAGTTCCAGCACCCACACAAAGAGCCAGATGTGTTGGCGTGGTAGACGCACTCCAGCCCTGGGAAGGCAGAGGCAGTTCACTGTCCAAGCCAGCCTAGCACAATCTATGAGCCGCAGGTCCCAAGGAGATGGCCTGTCTCAACAAATAAGATGGATGGCTTCTTTGGAACAGCACCTAAGTTTGACCTCTGGCCTCTATATGCACCTACTCCCCTACATTCAAATGTGTGCCAGCCCTGAAGACTTGATCACTTGAAAACTGTGACACCTCCAGGACTCAGGAGTTTGAACATCTAATTGGGATGTAGCATCCAGTGCCTGTCAATCATGAACTTATGAAGATAATCACTGCATTTAAAAACTATCTACATTAGTCAAACATTATGTAGTTTTAGGTGCCATGTATATATTTCTATCATGATATAAAATGTAGCCAAAGTTTCAAAATATTTCTGTCACATTCACGTGAAATTCTGGAAGCTATTAACTCAGTGCCTAAGCTTTCTCATTTGAGACTTGGCTAAGAAACATATGTGTCATTATATCACAAATATGTCATTTTTACTATTGTGACAACTGTATTTTATGAATTGGTTTTCTTTGTAATCCTATATATTTTAGTTCATGAATTTAAAAACATTATTTTGGGAAGCAGTCCAAGCAAATATTTTTTTAACAGCTTGCTAAAGGGGTCCAAGACACAGAGATGGCTAACAGGTCTTACTTCCTCCGATGGAGGTAAAAGCTGTGACATACTGCAAGGACTGATGGTACAGCCATGTGCACTGAGTGCCACATGCTCAGGGTATTCAGCGACCAGCCACTGCTGAGAATACTGGGACAGGGACATAGTCTTTTGTATAATGCACCTCATTCCTTAAACACCACCATTTCAACACAACTCCCAAGGAGTTGAGGTTAGTGTTGCTTCATGTTCTCTTCTGCTGGGTAGCCTTGGGTGTTGTTTGGGGTGACATGTCTATGTGGAGATCATTTCTTTCATGGCCCAGACTTCAATAGCTGGAAGCCACCTCTGTTCAGGCCAATGGTGAGTAATTCCAGGGAACCCTGCTCTGTGGCTGAGGACAGGAAGGACTCACAGGGACAGAAACTGACTTAGCTGTTCTGCTTCTGAGTCAATGACCAAGGTCTTGGCTGTGGTGGAGGAAATGAGAGCAAGCTTTTTAGAAGCTGAGACACGGAACTGATCTAAAGCTTGCCTGTGAAAGGGCCTTCAAAGGCAGGACCAGGCTTTAGGACCAGCGTAATGAACCTCAATGTGAGAAAATTAAGTAATGTGTCAAACTGAGTCCCAAATCAACAGTCTCAGCAATATGAGTGCAGTCTGCAAACAGGAATGCACTAGACCTACAGAGGGAAGATTCACGGCCTTCTTAATTAACTCCGAGGTGCTGCACATAAGGGGAAAACAATAAATCAAGTATATTACTGCCAGCAATCTGAATTTCCAAGTGAAATAAGAGAGGTATAGCACCTTGAGTCATTTTGTAAATGTGTATGGTGGGGGTGGGGGGATCGTCAAGGTCATCTCTTAGGCTGTAATTTGCCACTCGGTGAGTTAGTTTTATACCACATGCCAAGTATTTGCCATACACTCAGGTGTGAAACAGTAGGAAACAAAGACGAGAAAAACACAAAATAGGAGGGAAACAAAATTTACACACACATACACACTGATTGCGATTTCTGCATTTATCTAAAACGCATTGCATACCCACTGTGCATCGGCGTTCTAAGAACTGAAGATGCAGCTGTCTAAGTGAGAATACAGAAAGCCTCTGACCCTGTGAGGCTCACAAGTTAGAAGGTGAAGCAGGGACTCAACACACCATCACATAAGCCAAGGGGTTTCAGGCAGCAAGAAGTACTATGAAAAATGACCAGGAAAAATGAGGGCTCAGAGCTAGCGGATAGGAAAACCGGGGATGGCTTGCAGTGTAGGGGATATCCAATCAGATGCAGAAAGGAAGAAAATACCCAGTAATCGACAGTAGAAAGGCAGACTAGACATTGCATACTCCCGTCTTAGAATTTAACTTGAGATGCACTAGATATATCTGTACTGGGAGGTTGTTAAAGAAGAACAAAGGGAAGTATACACATGTGTGCTCTATGCATGCATCTTCCTTTATTTGGCCACACCTCATGCTCCTCCCTGGGGCATCTTGCCTACAGACATGTCTGCACACAGGGAGAATATTGATAAACCTGAATCACCCTGAGGTAATGACATTTACGTACCTTGTGTGGTAAGTTTGGTAGGAGACTGGAAGAAAAGCTATTGTTCTCAAATATATTGTAAGCAATTTAAACTTTTATAATATTTAGTGGTCATAGTGAATGATAACAATGCTATGATGTTAGAAAAGAAACTTGATCAAGGGCATAAGTAATTTCTAGAGGTTGGACTCTTCATAAAATAGGTTGCAATGTGTCTAGATGAACAGGATTATCTAGGTCAAAGCAAAGCAGAAAGGACCCAAGCAAAGGGCAAAACAGCACAGCTTCTATACATGGGGCTAAAAGATGGACCCTTTGATAGCTCTTCTGATGGTAACTATAGGCGGTAGAGAGAATGGCAGAAGGGAGGGAGCTTAGGGAATTCTTGGTCAGTCCAAAAAAGCAGGTTATAAGCAGGGAAGAGTGACAGACAAAGTAGATATAAAATGTTGAAAAATGGGTCGAAGGAAACAAGTAGAAGATGTCTTTCTGTAGTCTAGAAAAACTTGGTGTTTTCTAGACTAATGGGTAGGCAGACACAATTGAACAATAACACCAAGAGGCCGTTTTAGAAGGGAAGTAATGTAAAGGGATGGCACTGGGTTAGTCAGCCTGGCTAGAATGTTTCTGTGGCCACAGAATGAGGCAGCCAGAAATGAGAACTTGAAAACTGGGACAGAGGGGTCAGGGAATCTCTCAAAGTGACAGCTAACTACATGGGATACAATCAATACATTCAGAGAAGGAAAATATAAGAGACTAACACAGAGAAATCCAGAATTCTGGGAACAGAGCTTAGGGGAAAGTCACTTTGTGCCAAAGAGGTAGAAGCAACCAGTCAGAACCAGTTAACGGCTGAAGAAAGAAAAAAGATTTATTATTCATGTCAGGGTCTCAATGCAGCCAGGCTGGCCACAAACTCACTACAGTCAAAGGAAAAAAAAGCTTCAAAACCAAAGTAGCCTTATATAAGCAGGTCAAGGCCTGAAGAAAGATGCTGCAGGTACCCATCATAAAAAGACAGAAGTAGGGAAGGAATTCTTAGGACAGAGACCTTACAATAGATGTGACATGAACTAAAAGCAGCGAAGGAGAAGGGGTCCAAAGCCTCAGGGAGATGGGTGTGGTGTGCTGGCCATGGTGACAGCTTTGAAGAAAACAAGAGGATGAAAGTGCATGGGTGAAAGATCCAGATCAATTTAGAGATGAAAGGGGGCCCCCAGACCAAACCTGGTGTGTTTATCACCTGCAAAAGCTTTGCAGACTCGCCTTTCCCACAGTGTGTTTTCTGCCAGCAACACAACCAAATTTTGTTGGAACAAGCCAGAACACCAGAGGGGGCTCTCTTTTCAGCTTCCCAGGGTCCCACAAGAATATGTATATATATGCTTCTTGCATAGTACAGTGAACAGGCAGGGTTGGGAAAGAGACATTACAGGGAAAATTTGGCAAGCAGCCATCTCAGCTTTGTTTCAGTGGGTGTCCATAAAACACGGGCTAAGAAAATGGTAGCTCAATGTCTGGCATTTGAGACCTAACAGCATGTAACATGTTTATGGCATGCATTAGGCCACAGACTTCAGTCTGGAGCTGGGGCACATAGTGGAGACTTCAGATCTGTAGAAAAAGGAGGGAGCTAGGAAGGCATGGCTTGTACTCAATAAACATGACTGCTCTTAGAAGACCATAAACAGGGGGTTTATGATGAAAAAAATCTGTGCTCTTAGATTTAAAAATCAAATGCTTCAGTCTTGTTTGTATAAATAAGAGAAGGCTAGTGCAAGCTTTGCTAATTACAGAGTGTTCTACAAGTCTATGACTGACTATAACTTGGCAAAAATTAGTTCAACTGAAAAAGCAAGAGCAAGAGGTGGGAGGATTAGGTGAGGTTTTGGAGTGAGAAGGGGGCAAAAAAAGAAGAAACCTTTTATTAAACAGTTTACATTCTAGTAGAAGGAGAAATCAAAACAAAGAATCCAGACTCATTTTATTTTTATTCAAAACAAGGTCTTATTCAATGTGTTTTTATTCCGAATCCTTGAGCACACGGTGACGTTGCTTTCAAGTCCTTTCGTTCAAGCACCATTTAGTCCTCCCAGATACTGCACTACTGAGGTCTGTTCCCTTATCTCAGGGAAAACTGCTCGTCTAGTGGTTTCTTAGTGCACACCAGATGCTGTGGCACTGAGCATCACCATGAAGACTGCTGCGTTTTCCTTTAGTAGCTAGTTCAATCTACGTTGATCAATCTGAACTGACCAAATCAATATTTGATTAGGTCAAATTTGTAGAACCCCAACTATATCTGAAGACCATCTAGCTCTGTCTGCCTCCTCTGAGGGTCTTATGGGATCTTGGCTTCAAGCACTATTGCTCCTAGAACAAAGTATTTATTTCTCATTTGAGACCCTTCTGATATCAGTAACATGATTATAGAGTACCAGCATTTCCATGCTGATCAGGGTGGGATAAAACAAAGTCTCTCTTCCATTCCTGCTCCATAGGACATGCTCATCCTGACCATGTGCAGTGTATTTCCAGCCTGGTCTCATGGAGGACCCTGTGGTGGTTTAAATGAGAATATCCCACATAGGTTCAGATGTTTGAATACTTGGTCCCTTGCTGGAGATGCTTTTTGGGTAGTTTTAGAAAGGCTGGCCTTGCTGGAGGAGGTGTGTCACTGGAGGCGGGCTACGAGTTTTCAAAGCTATTCGCCATTTTCACTTCTCTCCTGTATCTTCTCTCTCTTTCCTCTCTTCTCCTCTCTCCTCTGTCTCTGTCTCTCTCTGCTTTGTGTTTTCATTGAAGAGATGGGCCCTCAATTTCTTGTCCCAACTGCCATGGCTGCCACCTTTTGCCTTTGCTCTATCCTCTGGAACTGTAAGCCCAAATGAACTCTCTTCTGTAAGTTGCCCTGGTCATGGTGGCGTACTATGGCAACAGTTGGAAAGTAACTAATACATACCCTCATGCGGTTTGCTAGAAAGTCTGCAGCAGCCCCCTTTCCAGTCATCTTCTCCCCAGCCATACACAAACGCACACATATACAAACGTGCCCACCCAGGAACCACAGCATCCACAGCAGCCACAGCTCTAACCTCAGCTCTGATGTTTAGCTTCTCAGCTCTGAGGAGTGGCTCTGCTCTGCTTGGGCCTCACCCTTCACACTACAGTAAGGACACCTTCCTAAGGGTCACGTGGTGGTGATGACCCCTAGAGCTGTCCTTCTTTCGGGGATCATTTTTGAACGACCTATGGTCTAGAGCCTGAAAATCATTATCTCATATAATTTCTCTAGCTACTTTTGGTGAGACAATTAGTGATAGCCATTGCTTAGTACATTTTTATGTTGTAATTTGGAAGAATGCTGAATTGAAGTTTCCCCCAAAGATTCTTCTATGAACATGGGCAGTTTTTACAGAAGAATTCTTACAGTTTTCAGAATAATTTAATCACTTACTTATTACTCAAGAAAATGTACACATTCTTTCAGTAAAAATCACTGAGGGTCACCATTGTCTTGGAGGGTGGGAATTGAAAATGCTCCTGGACTCATGATGTTTATTTCATGGAGTAAATTATTCTGGCCTCCTCCAAAGCCAGACTCTCTCTGCTACCATCTCTTTCATTACTGCCTCGAACAGAGAAAGGACAAGGTCTTTGTTCACATAGCATCACTATGTCATGGGTGCTGACATTTGTTTTATGCAAATCAATCATCTCAGTACAGCAATGAAGGAATTGCTCGGGATGAGGGAAACAGGCAGGGGTGAGCCATCTGCCACATGGCTCATGAATAGCAAACAGAACTCAGAGATAGGCAGCCTCACTCTGCATCATGTCTAGATGAGAGAAAGGGAAAAGACACCTCATGAGGAAAACACAGGTTAGTCTCAAGCACAAAAATTAGAAGGCAACTGGAGGGAGCATGTTTGGGCATAATTTTGTCTTCCTTTTCTCTAGCTGATCATGAGGGGAAAAAAGGTAGTTCTGCATTTTGAATTACAAAAAAGAACAGAAAGCTATTCTGTATAAAACCTCATTCTTTGGGGAAGCCAAGGAGGGGGGTGGAAGTGATAAACAGTTTAGCAACCTCAAATGATGTTTTCAGAACATGAGTCCCATTAGGCTCCTCAAGCAAAAAGTACCCAAGAACCACATCAGAATGATATCATTCCATTTAGAGCTTGAAAATGGATATCAAGCACAGAGGAAGAGGAAATGGTGCACCCTGCTGTGTAGAAAACTTCCAACTGAGATAGGGAATGGTTTGTAGTCATCTGGCCTTGAACTTGTCATCCTCCTGCCTCAGCTTCCCAATTACTGGGGTCACAGGTGTGCAACATCATGTCCAGCTTAGAAATCTATTTCACTTAACTCAAGCTCCCCAACTTTGAAGCCCAGAGTGTCCTGTGAGTAAACGGCCATGTGGGAAGGCTCTTGAAGCACTCCTGAAATTAATGTCCTAGGAAAAACTGTGATTCAACCTTCAGAGTAAACATTAAAGCAAATTAAAATCATTTTTTAGAAGTCAAATTGACAGCTCACTGCAGCAAGCATTGCAGGGGAGTCTTACCAAGAGAACCGGAGCTGTAATACAGATAGACGTTAGACTTTCATTCAGCAACAAAAGATGAGAATGGAGCACAAGATAGCACTGATTCTCAGTACGGCATGATGAGTCTTTGCATCTTATACCAAATACTGTATGTATTTGAAAATTAAATGGATTTGGAAATTTCAATTTATGTTATCTTAATAAAAATATTATTAAGATTTGGAGAGAACACAGAATAATTATCAACCTTGGCCATGTACGCTATTATATCTTTAATGCTATCTCCAACACCTATTTCTGTAGAGTCACAAGCAATTAAAAAGTTACCTTATAGCCAGGAGTGGTGATGCACACCTTTAATCCCAGCACTTCAGAGGTAGAGGCAGGCAGATCTTTGTGAGTTCAATGCCAGGCTGGTCTACACAGTAAGTTCCAGGATAGCCAAAGGTACGTAGTGAGGCCCTGTCTCAATAAAGCCCAAAAGTTACCTTGTCTCCTTAAGGTAGCTACCTGAACTGCTCAGACAATAACCTGAAGAAACATCCAAGAGCAGCACATGCTTTTCAGCAAGTTTTTGGTGGACGTTCCTCTGTTTTCCTTAGCAGTTCATCCATCTCAATCTCTTGGGTGAATAATGGTAGAAGATGGTTGCCCATAGTCTCTCTGTCTGCCCCCTTTCCTATTGGCTACAGAGCCAAGGTGTCCAACCCCACTGTAGCTGACAGCTGCTATGCTGGGGTTCACACCATACACGACCAGCTCTGTGATGCGGCAGCCCCTTGCAAAGAAATTCACGGACGCCTCACTTAGAGGTTTTAGCTTCTACAGTCTCCACTGTTCTCTCTGAGCAAGCTGCTGGCATGTGCTTAGACTGGATGTGGTGACTGTTCTATATTAGTTTATGATGTAGGAGGGTCATCTGTCTATGTGTTACTTTCATTGGTTAATAGAGAAA
>LOJH01020774.1:0-13800 GCA_001685095.1 Ellobius talpinus | reverse complement strand
GAGTGCTGGGATTAAAGGCGTGTACCACCACTGTTCAGCAATTAATTTAATTTTGAGATAAGGTCTCAGATACTCCAGGCTGGCCTTGAACTTTCTACATAGCTGAGGGAGACTTTGAATTCCTCCTGGTCCTCTTGCCTTTACATCCCGAGTGCTGGGATTATAGATCTCTGCCACCATGCCTCATTTGTGCAATGCTAGGTCAGAACCCAGGGTTTTGTGCATTCTGAGCAAGTACTCTACCAACTGAACTACACTTACAGCTTAATAAAATTTTATATTAAAATGCTCTTCTTTGACCTCCTCTCCCTCTCTGTTCCCTTGAACAGAAAAAATTCTTTTATCTCTCTTGTCCATAGTTGACATCTCTCTCTCTTACCATTGTCATTTCTGAAACCAAGAGAGGCAGATGTGCATAACTGCTGTCAAGCTGCACAGCTCTGGCCTTAGTCTGCTGGCTGCACTGGACACAGCTGACATGTCCACGAGACAGTTTCTTCACTTGACCTCTAATTTCTTTTTTCCTGAGCAGCTTTGACCGAGTCTGTTTGCACTGTTACAGCAAAGCACCACCAACTGGACTCTTAGAAATAACAGATACGGGTCACTCACAGTTCTAGAGTTTGGAAAATTCAAGAGCAGGACACAAGCATGATCAGTGTCCAGCAAAGGCCCAACAGGAAGGATGGTTGCTTTCTGAGAGAACAGTTTCTTTCCCTGGAATTTTCTCTGTTTTCTTACTGTCTGGTTGTGACTGGAGCACGCAGCTCTCAGCACCTTTGTACACAGGTGATCTCATCTAATTTCATGGTTTTAAGTGCATACTAGTCTATGCCTATGTCTCATACACACTTTCCTGCACACCATCCTCAAGTCTCGATGACTTTAAACAATTTTTTTCTCTTTCTTGCTCTAGAATATCCATCATGAATCAACAAGAGTATCTGCTCCCTGTGTTCAGTCAGGGGCCCAGGACACCCATCACACTGCCATCCTGTCAGTGGGAAAACAGGACCTGGTGATTTTTCACAATATTACCTAATGCAAGGCATATGGCTATGCTCATCTTTAAGGAAGCAGGAAGCATACCTTGTACTAAGGAGGTGAGCCAGAATGTGGTAGGGAACTGCTCAATCAGTTGCAAAAGGTCCACATTTTTTTTTTGTCCCAGGTTCTGGTACCTTCCCTAAATTGCAGACCAAGACATCAGCCTGCCCACCATCCACCTTCTTCCAGAGACTTCAGAGTCACTATATCCAAATCAAAGCTGTCAATTGATTTCTCATTCCTCTCTGGAGTCCAGATGGTCTGTGGCCTCCTTTATTGTCGTCCTGATGACACATTTGCTACCCAGGCCACAAACTTGGAGGCATCTTTGAGTCTTTTCTGTTCTCAACCCCTATATCTTACCTATGTGCAAATCCCAGTGGCACCTTAATTAAACTACGTAGGGAGGATGCCCTCTTTTCACCCCTTCATTATGGGCACTCCAGTCCACAAAAACCCATCCCGTCTTGCCTGGGGGACTGGCACACCTTTGCTAGCTGTTTTTCCGCTCTGTCTTGGTAATTTTTCCTTCACACTATGGACAAGTGATCCTTCTGAAACAGGGTCCTGGTCACAGCCCTCTGATGTCTTTCTGTCTCATTGCCAGTTGTGGTAGTATTGTTTCTGTTGCTGCGATAAAAATAATCTGGCAAAAAACAGCTTAGATGAGAAAGGGGTTCACTTGTGCTTCCAGTTCCAGGATCCAGTCCATCACATGGGGAAGTCAAGGCAGGAACTTCAATCAGCTAGTTATTTTACATTCACAGTCACGAGCAAAGAGAAAAGAAGCCATACTTTCTCAGTGGAGAAAAGCACTTGGTTGCTGCTTGGGCTTTGTTCTTCACTCTTATTGGTTCAGGATCTCTTGTGTAGGAACGGTGTTCCCCACAGTGAGCTGGGGTTTTCTATATAAATGAGCGAGACTCTCTCCCCAGGGAATTATTCAGTTCAGGACCCCTTGTGTAGGAATGGCATTGCTCACAGTGAGCTGGGGTTTCCTATATAAACGAGCGAGACTCTCTCCCCCAGGGAATTTCTAGGTGCTGTCAAGTAGACAGAGTTGACCGTCACATTGGTAAATCTATAGTGCTCTCATAGGCTGTCAGATTCTGTACTTCCTCACCATCCCAGCTCCATTTCCTTCCACACTTTCCTTTCCCTTCCTTTCTCCACTCTGGCCATGTTTTCTTCCTTGCTCAGGCTTTTCACCAAGTGCTTACCTGTTCTTGGAATAATCTTTGCTCAAGTGTTCACAAATCTTGCTTTCTTATTTTTTTCTTCTCTATTTGAATGTCATTTGAGTGACGGAGAGAGTGCCAGGCCCTTTCTGCCCTTGGTCACTATCCCCTTTCCCCTTGTATTCCTGTTACTTCTTTTCAACCACCAAGAAAAACATATTTATCTTTTGGGGGGATGTCTCCTCTATTCCTAAAATGTTAGCTCCAAGAGTACCAAAATTGTGTTATTTTCCAGTTCTGTGTCACCAATAACTAGAACATATTACACATTCAGTAAACACTTGCTGGATCAACAGAAAAACAGTGATTAAAGATATCTCCCACGGGGTAAGGGAGATGGTTCAGGAGGCACAGTGCTTGCTATGTACATGTGAGACCCTGAGTTTGGAAACCCAGAACCCATGTAAGAAGCTGGGAGTGATGACTTGTACCTAGGACCCTGCTTTGGGTGGATGGAGACAGGTAGATACCAGGAGCCTACTGGCCAGCCAGTCTGGCCAAAATGGTGACCACCAGAATCATTGAAAAACCCCGGGTCTTAGTTAGGGTTTCTTCTATTGCTGTAAGATACACCATGACCATGACAACTCTTATAAAGGAAACTTTCAGTTGAGGCGGCAGCTTATGGTTTCAGAGGTTCAGTCTATTATCATCACGATGGGGAGCATGGCAGTGTGGGGGTACACGTAGTGCTGGAGCTGAGAGTGCCACATCTTGCAGGCCACAGGAAGTCAACTGACAGTCACACTGAGGGAAGCCTGAGCAAAAGAGACCTCAAAGTCCATCCCTACAGTGACACACTTCCTGCAACAAGGACACACCTCCTAATAGTACCACTCCCTTTGGCAGCCATTTTCTTTCAAACCACATACTCTGCCTCAAAAAAAAGAAAAAAAAAGAGAAAAAAGAGGAAGCTATCTGATCTGACACTGGATTCTGGTTTCCATATCCACATGCGGGTATATATATGTGGGCATGTTTTTGCCCCCCCCACATACACACATACCACACACACACACACAGACACACACACACTCATGAACACATGGACACACACAACAGGCATAACCCAACATGCATCTATTGCTTCATACTTGCCTTGTTTTAAGCTTTGTGTCTCCACACTTGGTGAGACTCAGCAAACCCCTTCAGGTGAGAGGAGAAGCTGTGACTCCCTGAGGTCCCACAGTGGATACACGGTGAAGCGCAGACTCCGTTTCAAACCCTTCTGCCTCCAGCTCCACTCCCGTAGTTGGCAGGCTCGAATGACTTTGTCCTGCGACAATTTGGCAAACTCCCTAGTGAGCAATCTATTAATGCAGTCTTAAATTTGATCCTACAAGTCAGGAGGAATTAATAATTAAACGTTACCAAAAAGAAAACTAGACAGACCTGGAAGATGGTGAGCTTTAAATGGGATAGAAAATATATATGGGAACTGTGTTGGTTTTTAGTCTTCCACATTGGATGTAAAACCACCTAGATAAAGATAGTTCTACTTAAACAGTGAGAGGGAAAAAAGCTCACTGTGCCAACATATTTTGGTGCCCTTGACCAGTCCTGAGGAGGAAAAAATTCTCTAGGCAAGTGTGTCTCTGACAGACTCTGACCCCAAGGAACCTGGCTGGCTGATGGGCGGTACTATGTTGGGTGCTTCTGATCTAAGCTATCTGGTGACATAACTGGAAAGTTCAGAGAGTGTTGTACCACTCTGAGCATATCCTGTTTCTCTGGAACAAGAGCCCTGCTGGCCCTGTCTTCTCTAAACAGCACCATCTCTTATTTATGGGGTTCTTTCGTTGTGGGGCCATTGATTATTGATGTGTCTCACCATTAGGTAAGGGCTCCTGTCACCCTAAACAAACACTACCCACTTTGGTGGGCAAAGATGTCCCCATGGCAGCCCCTGAGCATACTCATTCAAGGCAATCTGAGGATGGCTGCCTTCAAGCAACTCCTTAAAGACAGAACCTTTCTCTGGATGGGTGAATAGCGGAGGTATCAGGTGATCTAGGGAAAGGAAGAAAGGGACATTGGCAGTGACTGTCATTGTCCTAGACAGATGTCATTACTAGATGTTTCCTGGGTTGACCAGGGAGTTCTCTCTGGATAAGCCTTGATTGCAATCTGATTGTACCAAAATACCTTCTCTTCAATTTCTCATTCCTCATCCTCTTCCTTTAGACATTATTATTTGTATATATGTGGATATGTACTGAGATGCACAGAGGTCTAGGAGCTCGGTTACAACGTAAAGCAGATTGGCAAAGCCCTGCTTGCCCAATTAGCTTCTCCATTTTCTCTTCATGGCTACCTTAGGAGCTGCTCCATGGGGGAAGAAGGAAGGACTTGAGCCAACATCACACTGCTGGCACTACTGAAGCTTCCAAGCCCAAATTCTGCAGATGAAGAGAAGATGAAAGTACAGGCTCTGCCCCAAGCGCAGGATGGTGGCAGCAGTGGAGCAAACATTGAGCCTGCAGCTTCTGCCTTCCCCAGGGTAGAACCCTGACACCTCAACATCCAGGAAGCTGGTCATCCCCAGAGTTAGGCGCTGAATTACATCCGATGACTGTTTCATGTACTTTAAATGTGGTTTCTAGTTTATTATTGGAACTCATTAGTCCTGGGTGAGAAGTAACCTCTTGCACAGATATATTTGGGGGGTTCTGACATTTGTAATTCAGCACACCAATTTCCACCTTTCAAATATGAGAATGTAGGGCGGATAGAGCGCTTGCTTAGCATGCCTGAAGTCCCGGGTCTGATCTCCAGCCCTGATAAACCATATATGGTGGTGTAATCCTAGCACTTGGAAGGCAAGGAGATCAGAAATTCCAGGCCATCTTTTAATTCAAGGCCTGCCTAGGATGCATCAAGAGGGATTGTGTGGAGGAGGAAAAGGAAAATGGGGTCAAATAAAGAGAAAGAGCTGTTTTTCTCCCCCCAAAATTAGATGCCACAATGAAAAAAAAAGGTATTTAAAAAAGAAAAGAAAAGGGGGTATTAAGCTTAATCTTGTGAATTTATGTTGTTAATATGATAGCTTAAAAGATGGAATGAAATATTTTGAATGGCTCCCATTTAAAGTCATGGCCCGAGTGTCCCATTCAGCCCAGGATGGTCTTAGTGATCTGATTTGGATGCATAGACTGTAACAGAGGTGACACAGCTTATCTACACCAAGGAAGGGTGCAGCTTCCCTTTGTCCCCAGAAAGTACTAACTGCTGGAGTTCTCAGCTGTTGGATGTGGACGCATGACAGCTTTGGGGATGCCAAGCTAGGATGCTGGAAGATCACTTTCAAGATGATGTCCTCAGCCGTCCCCTTCGACCCTTCTGATTGCAGAGCTGATGCTGAAGGGAGTGGGGCACTGTCCCATGGAGTCCTCTCTGAGCTTATAGCTCACAGGCAGATTTCTTGTGACATTGTTGTATTCTTTTTAAACTACTGAGGTTGAGGGTCCTTCATAGCGTGTGTGTGTGCGCGCGCATGCACGCGCGTGCAATACATGTGTCAGTCAAGTATTCTTTCTGCAGACCTTAATCAATGTAGATTTGGACAGAACACATCAGATGCGGTGATTAGCTCAGATTAAGAAGACTGCTTAATGGAGGGGAGATTCACCAGGCCTCTCCCAGGGGTTATAGGACGAATAAACTATTCCTAGCCCAAGGACTCTTTGGTGATACAGCTTCCATAAATTGTGCGGGAGACTTTTTGGTGATGTAACCTCCTGACAGTCACCCATGCTTCTATGAGTCACAATAAGCCTATTAGTTAAACAAACAAAAGAGAAAGAAGACAGCAACAAGCGATAGCAACAAGCCTATCAACACAACTCAGTCAACTTGGCCAGGCCTTACTGTGCTGACATTTCCCAACCCAGGTTTAGAATTAACTAAACATACAAAAATTTCCCATTTAATCTCTTTATATTGTGGGGAACAATTTCTGTGTAGCTGAAGTCATTCTCTAGGATAAGGATTATCTTAATAGCATGCTATTAATGCAAAGGTATTTTAATAAATGTTTAAATTTCTTCTTCTAATATAGGAGAAAGCAACATTGATCAACCTCAGCATTTTCTCCAAGACACCTGCCATCTTTAAGCCTTTCTCATCTTTCCTTTTTTTGTTTTTTCAATTCCTGAGACAGGGTCTTGCTATGTAACCCAGGCTGACCCAATTCATGATCACCCTGCCTCAGTTTCCCAATGGCTAGGGCTGCAGGTATGCACTGACCTCTTTAATTTGTCTTAAGTGGTGATTAGGGAGTGACCATTGCCAAGCCAAAGTCTAGCTCTGCCTAACAGTATGCAACCTGAGTTGGCCCTCTCTGCTTGTGTCCGAGAGCTGGCTTCTGCTCACCGGAGTCCTTAAGTCTTTATTGGCAAGTTTGCAACCTTCCTCAATAATTAAAAACTAGCTCATTCATAACTCATCTCATTAAGAAAACCTGGGAAACCTCTACTCGGAAGGATGACAATCTCACCGACTGAAGAAGGTTGGAGTTAATGAGAAGAGTTGGTAACAGATTTTCTTGTCATCTCACAGAGTCCAATGTGACATTTCTCTCTGGTTTCCAGCATTTCCATTTCTGGATCCTGTGGAGATTCTGGCCAGCCCTGTTTGGAGCTGAGGGAGTGGTGGATTCAGGCCGACTCAGCCACAACTTGTATTCCTAAGGGCAGCCGTGTCTTATTCTAAATAATTCAATGCCCTGTATCACACCACATTTCTCTGAGCCTCTGGTGGGGATCTCAACCTGGCAGAAAAGCATGGGTTTATTCATAGAGCATAGGCTGTCCCTAAGTTGAAATTCTTTCTTCTTGGTAGTTTCAAGGCTTGTTTGGAAAACGCATCACTGTGGGGACTCCTTCCCTTCCATCTCCCGGCTGAAATGCTTCACTCTGAGAGATCCCAGAGACAGCCATTGTGCCCAAAGTGGCATCTGGGAAAGATTAGAAAAAACCCTGCAGATAAAAGAAGCCAGGGTTGAGAGGTAAGGACAACAGTTGAGAGATTTAAAGGACATGGCCCCCAGCAGCTGAGGGGACAGCCGTCGTCAGGGAGAGGCCACGAGTGAGATAAGCAGCTGTGTGCTAGCTGAGAAAATGTGCCAAAGGGGACAAGAAAAACAACTACTCCAAAAGCTGGGTGCTCGAGACTCTTGATGCGCCTGGAATGCAGGCATGCGATGTGTGTGCTGGGGAGACCACACGTGTCTGCTCCACAGACTCTCCCCAAGTTAGGGTCCTGCCTGCTCCTAGCTCTTCCAGTGGCCTTCCTTCCTACACTGCTTCATCTTAACTGTAACAGAGGTGCTCTGAACGAGCCCCCCCTTGATCCACATAGCTTGGCTCCTCTATCCTGCGTCAAAATCGAATGTTACTATCATTAACATCGAAGGTCTTTGCTTAAAGCTTTTCTTGTTCTACAGCCTTTGGCATAAACTCATATTCAGTTTGACTCGTATCCATTTTTATTTGTGTGTTCTTGTGCAGGTACATGTGTGTGAATGCATGTGCACATATGTGCCTGTGTATGTGAAGGCCAAGAGACAAGCTTGAATGCCATTCCTCAGGTACTATCCTCTTGGTTTTTTGAGACAGGGTCTTTTGCTGGCCCAGGGTTTGCCTCTTAGGCTAGGCAGGAGGCTGTCTGTCAGTCCCTAGAGATGCACCCGTCTCTACATCCCTAGTGCTGGGAGTAAAGGCACAGAAGACTATACCTGGCCCCTTCTCTGTGGGCTGTGAGGATTGAGCTCAGGCCCTCGTGGAGCAAGCACTTTACCGACTGAAATGTCTCCCCAGCCTGATTCGTCTTTATTTTTATTTTACTTTTACTATAATCTACTGCTTTACAGACACTTCTTATCATTAATCACAACAGTGATCTATTTTCCCAAATTTGCAGCGGATTGAGGTCATCATGGCTGAATAGTTATTGAAATAAATAGTACCGTCAGGAAACAGACGTTGCCAAAGAAACGAAAAAAAAAATATAATGTCCCACGGTTCTTATTAAGTGTTTTAATCATGTATAGAACTTGTTGTGGGCTCCTCAAATTTAGTTTCAAACCCAGTACTGAAAGTTCATTTATCAAGCTCTCCCTAGACTTTCTGACACAGTTCCTACAAACACAAGGAAAGCCTGCCAAGACAGCCCGGCAGCAGCTGCCATTCACACCCGGGCTGTCATTCTCGGCGGTTTGGCCGTCTTTAGTTGTGACTTGAGGTAAATCACATTAACCGTTCTCTAAGATGAAGGTGACATGAGGAGCCTGAAGTGCCATTTAAGATCCTTAGTGTCTGGCACAAATGAACACTCAGCAGGTAGTAGCCCAAATCCAGAGACATCAAGTAAAAGGAACATTGGTAAAACAGGACTCAATTTGACAGCAGTTACAGCCAACATCTCCTCTACAACACACACGTGTGATGTAGATTGGTTGTAGAAGGGTCAGAGAAATCTTCAAGCCAGTGCATGTCTAGGAGAGCCATGTCATGCTCACAGCTACCTGAAACCTACACTTCCCTCTGAGTCCTTCTGGGACTTGAGACTCTTCCTCTCCTTCTCATTTCCTTTTTACACTTTTCCAGTGGAGTAATGGGGCAAGCTTGCCTTTCAGTTGTTATTATGAGGATGAAACACAAGAACCCTGGACATAGTTGATGGGTAGCAGGGGCAGGTCCATTCCTCACGAAGTTTCCATGATTTCTTCATAGGTCAATAACAGGCAACAGGCCATTGTTGACACAGAGACGCAGAGTGTACAAATACAGATATTAAGAGCCTGAGACTCTCAGCCACAAATGACTTATTTTAGTTTTTCTTTGTGTGTATTTTCATGCATTTGGGCATGTGTGTGTGTATGTATGTGTGTGTGTACACATTTGTATCCATAACTGTTCCTAAAGGCTTTAGATTAAAATGGTTGTGGTTGTATTTATTTATTTTCTTAAATGCCTAAACCTTTGCAAATGAGTTCAAGAGCTCAGTAAACTAAATATGGGATTATCATATGACCCAGAAATTCCACTCAGAGTATACAGCCAAAAGAAGTGAAGGCAGTGTGCTGAAGAGACATTTGCTTCCTATGTTTATTGGAGTATGTTCCATACTAGTGAAGATCTGTAATCAACCTAGGTATCATCAGCAAATGAACGGACAAAATGTGCCATACATACTATGTAGACAGAGACTGCACTTTACTTTCTCGGCTGCTCAGACCCAAATAATCACACAGAAACTGTATTAATTATAATACTGTTTGGTCAATAGCCTAGGTGTCTTTCTAGCTAGCTCTTACATCTTAAATTATCCCATTTCTATCAATCTGTGTATTGCCATGAGGCTGTGGCCTACTGGTAAGGTTCCTAAAGTTCCAGCGTGTCTTTCTCCTTGGGCAGTTACATGCCATCTCCCTGACCCACCTATTCTCTCTCTATATCTCTGTATGGATTTCCAACCTGACTGTACTCTGCCAAGCCATTCGCCAAAACAGCTTTATTCATCAACCAATAAAAGCAACACACAAACAGAAGGGCATCCCACATCAATACAGCAAGCAATATAATTCAGTCTTTAAAAAGGAGTCCTTCCTTTTTGATAGCACAATGACTGTAGGAGACATCTGAACTCCAGAGTCACAGAGAGGCAAATATTTCCTGATCTCACTTATATGTGGAATCTGAAACAGCCCAATTCATAAAAGGGTACAATGGTGATAATCAGAGGATGCGGGTATGTGTGCGTGCTTGCGTGTACCTTAGACGACAACAGGGGAAACACAAGTCCAAGAGTGCAAAGTCTTAGGCAGTCAAAAGTCCTGGCCATCTATTGTAGAACTTCTTAACTTTTTTTTCTCTACTTTTGGCCTCTTTTTGTCTGAGAAAACCTTACATGACCTTAGGTAAACAGGTGTGTAAAGTTGGTACACAGCTCACACATTTACTGACAGGAAATCTTAAAGAGGTTTACTATGAAACAATACTTTGGTATATATATACATGTGTGTGTGTGTCTACCTCTCATGAAAAATGAAAGCAAAATTTGCCCACTAATGGGTACTTGTTTCTTTTTATATAACAATTAAATCTTGCTGGATGTTCCATGCTGCAGGACACAGCATCTTCAGTGCTTCCTAGAGTTGACTGATACTATGATTTCATGATTGTCAATGGTGCGAATTTTGCTTTTGATAAATAGTAGAAGTGTATTTAAGGTTATTCCAGAAATTATTGGAATTGTCCTAATCCCAGGCAAAAGTTCACTTAATTTTAATGAAATTCAAGTCAGCAATTCAGAGAGAGAGAGAGAGAGAGAGAGAAAGAGAGAGAGAGAGCATGCATGTATGTTCACATGTGTGGCTGCAGGCTCATGTGTGCCATCATGCGTGTGTGGAAACCAGAGAAAAACCTTGGGTGTTAGTCATTAGTAGTTTGAAGACAGAGACTTTTTGTTGACAAATGGCATTTTCTTTCTTTTCTTTTCTTAACAGGATCTCTCTATGTAACTCTGACCATCCTGGGATTCACTATGTAGATCAGTCTGCCTCAAACTCACAGCAGTTCTCCTGTCTCTGCCCCCTGAGTGATGAGATTAAAGGTATGCACCAGCATGTCCTGCTTTCAAATAGAAAATTTTAAGGTCAAACAGTCAAGCCCGATACCATCCAAAGATGTACTAATTTGATACTTACATGAAAGAAATGGAATTAGGGAAACAGCGAAAAACTTTCTTCCTCACAATTACACCATTAAGTTTCTATAAGAGCAAAACGCTTTGTCTGTATGGTAAAATCATTGGCGTCCATGCCCCAGGCAGTCTGCGGCTGAGGTATTTCAGCAGTGTTTGCTGGTGCTGTGTGCATAGCATGAGCAGTGCAAAGCCAATGAGCCAAGACCAGGGTGCTCCTGTGCTAACCATGGGGGCACTCTGCCAGAGACACCTTAGGTCCATTATGCATTTGAGTTTGAATTAAGTTTTCTGAGTTCAGTATTTAGAAGTCTTTTACTTTGACTTTTTCTTTTTTTTGTAGACCTTACATAAGTAAGCTAGATGTGGTGACTCAAATTCTACTCCTAGCGCTGAGAAGGTGGACATGGGAGAAGGGCTGGAGTGAGCTGGCTGGCCGGCCTCGCTTGGTGAGTCCAGGCCAGAGAGAGAGTCTGTCTCAAAGAGAAGAAAAGAAAAGAAGAAAAGAAAGGTGTTGCCTTCAGGGCAACAGATGAGGTTGTCCTCTGACTCCACACAGGTAAGCACACACTTGTTTCCACGCACCATGTCCAAAATAACAAATAAAAAATAAATAACAAATTTAAAATAACAGCTTTCCCCCAAAATGTCTTTTATTAAACCGCAGAAGGAAACTGTGCATCTACTTGGTATGCTTTAAGGATGCCCTTAGTGGCCTGCAGATTAAGGAGCTGGCCACTTGAGGAATGATCAGTTCTCTTCTTACACAGCACCCCAGTGACACCCCTCAACTCACATTGTCCAACCCACATAACTCACACATCATTTCAGCCCCTTTGCTTATTTTTAGGAGATGCTGCTAACCGTAATTAGCTCCTTTTTCGTTATTTTCACTTTATCTTAAAGACTGGGTCTCATGTATCCCAGACTGGCCTGGAACTTGCTGTTTAATCAAGGATGACTTTGAATTTCAGCCCCTACTACTCCTATGCTGGCTCACGGTCATTCCTGGATTATTCGGTGCTGGGAATTAAGCCCATGGCCTCATGTATTCCAGGAAAACTCTCTACCCACTGAGTGCCCCCGGTCCCCATTATTTCCTTTGCACCCTTTCCTCTAATTTCAAAGTACAGACAAGTTAGGGCTGGAGCGAGGCAGCAGCTTAGGCACTGGTTGCTCCTGTAGAAACCTGGGTTCAGTTCCCAGCACCTACATGGTATCTCACTGCCATCAGTAAATCCTGTTCCAGGGGATCTGACAACCTCTTCCAACTTCCCTGGGCACCAGGCATGCATGTTGTACGTATACATATACGCAGGCAAACACTCATATGCATGAAATAAATACATCTAAAAAAATTAAAACCTGAGTTCCCATGAACAGATGCAAAGAGAAGATAGTGTATTGTAGCACAAATAATAAAAACCCAGAGTCATATATTGGGGTTCAACCAAAAAACCAGAAAATCAAAGTAGCCAAGACACTAGAGAAGTCTTACCTCTACCAAGGCTGGACGACCACAGACTAAACAGATTGTTTCTCTCCCCTCCAATTTTATATTACCTCTAGTGCTGGGATTAAGAGTATATGACTCCCTAGTAGTGGGATTAAAGGTGTAGGCCACCACCAGCTGGATTTGTTTCTGCACTGATCTGTGTAGCCCAGGGTGGCCCTGAACTCACAGAGATCCATCTGCCTCTGCTTCCCAAATCCTGGGTTTAAAGGTGTGTGCCTCCACTGCCTGACCTCTAGAGGGTTAGCTTTGCCCTTCTGATCCTTAGGCAAGCTTTATTTATTAAAGCAAAATATCACTGCAGTGTACAAATCCTACGATTTCTTTAAGCAGCATCCTGGGTCTCTGCCTCTCCTGAGGCATCTACAGGGACAATTGGCAGAGCGAGGGTACTTAAAAAGTGAAAAGTTTATCTGTGGATGAGACGGACAGATGGACACACAGCACTATGTAGTCAGAGCTAAGGTACGTGTTTCTATTTGCCAGACTACACTTTTGTGTTTGAAAAACTCCTTTTGGAAGTCTGTTTCAGATATGTGCCCTTCTGTGGACACACTGTTTGGGTGTTTAAATGAAAAGAAATTAGGATTTGTATCCAGTCCACACTACAATATAATTGGAATTACCGCTTCCATTGGCAGAAAAGTGAATGTTATGTTTGCGCCAGTCCATCTAGAGCATGTTAGTAGTTTAGTGGCCCATGTTGGTTATAAAAAGGCAACGGCATTTGTCTTCCAGAGGCAAGTGACAGGAGAGATGAGGGACATCTGAGGTTGTTGCTGGTTCAGAGGGGTCAAAGTCTGAGCAAGGAACAGAGTGGCTTTCCATTAACTCCTATCATTTTTATTCCCTAAAAACACTGAAGGCTGTAGATGCACTGAAGGCTGCATAAGCTTGGTCTTGTTTCTCTCTTCTTATGATTTACAAGCGAGACTTCAAAGACACCCTGAAACGTGGGGGCTGGTGAGATGGCATAGCAGGTGTTGACTTAGACATATAGTGTAGGCCTAAACTCAACCCCTGAACTACAAGTAAGGCAGAAGGAGAGAAATGGTTCCTCAAAGTTGTCCTCTGACCTTCATTTGTGAACCATGACACAGGAGCCCACACAGAACCACAGTGACACGTCACCTCCTCTCTGTTCAGAATGGCTGTCACTAAAAGAAAAAAAGGAGGAGGCTAGGAATATTTGCATGGTAGAGAACTTGCCCAGCGTGCCGAAGACCCTAAGTTCAAGGTTTCAAGGTTTTGGTTTTCTTTCTTTCTTTCTTTCTTTCTTTCTTTCTTTCTTTCTTTCTT
>LOJH01020773.1:33416-50341 GCA_001685095.1 Ellobius talpinus | reverse complement strand
CTGAGCCATCTCTCCAGCCCCCTTGATACTATATTTTTGTTTTTGCTTTTCAAAAAAGGTTTTCTTTTGTAGCCTTGACTGTCCTAGAACTATCTCTGTAGACCAGGCTGGCCTTGAACTCACAAAGATCCATTTGTTTCTGCCTTCCAAGTGCCAGATTAAAGGTGTGCATTATTACCACCTGGCAATACTTTAATTTTTTATATTATATCCAAAGGAATATTTAGGCAAGCCTGAAAAGTACTCTGATAAACTTTAAAGGAAATATCATAGCATTTTAGAATGTGGTTCACTCTCAGACCTGCCCATAATGCCCTGAAATGAAATTTTTACCACAGATCTTATTAATATAGAATTACATGATTTTGTTTTTGGCTTTGTTTTTGGAGACAGGGTTTCTCTGTAGCTTTGGAGCCTGTCCTGGAACTANCACCTGCCTCTGCCTCCCAAGTGCTGGGATTAAAGACGTGTGCCACCACCACCCGGCTGGAATCCTGGGTGGATTACATGATTTTAATGGTAAGTACATTGGCTTATTAGATATGAATTTATCTAATAAGTTACAAATTTTTGTAAAATTCTTTTGTCATTTCTTTGTAAATTATATTTCCAGAAGGAATAAATGTGTGAATTCATGTATTTGGAAGAAATCTAAAAGCTTCAAAAAAGTAGAATTGGTTTGAAAATTTCAGTCCTTGAGAAGCCTCTGGTCACAGACACACACACACACACACACACACACACACACATACACACACACCTCCCTTTCATGTCTACAAATAGAATCAGAGGACAAAATTTTTTTTCACTTAGCAAAATGCAAGCATCTACCCATTTAAGTCAGCTTCAGTTTTATAGTAATTAGCATCCTGTTCATTCATTTTAGCCTATTTTTCCAACTATTTCCCTGGGAAAAATCCTGGGGTGAGACTTCCTTTGACTTATCAAAGAGTTATTAAGCCTTTTTTATATCAACTTTTACTTCCTCTTGATTATAGTAACTTATACTTCCAGTATTAAGCCGTCTGTCCACCAACCTAAAAGCTGGCTTTTCATGTCTGGTGCTGGGGATTTTGTTAGATGGTTTTTGGCTCTTTGAAGGAGCATTGTCAGTCCAAATGGGAAATTTTGGTTTAAACTACCTCTGTATATTTATACACTGGCTTGAGTGTATTATTGATATTTTAAGTAGTCAATATTATGGTTCCTTATGACTATTTCAGAAAACATTATCAGCTATTGACATTGCCCTTGGTTACCTCCCTAGGGGTGGAAGATTGGTCCTTCTTGCTGAAGACACTGTGTACATCAGACAAAAGGGAGCCCCTGAGATGGACATGATCTCCCCCATGAGTTTTAGAAGGCACCATAAGCATCAGTTAATGCAGTGCCAGAAGGTGCCATACAAACTCTCAAAGCTGGGAAGCAGCAGTCCTACTGGGCTACAGCATCCATGAACTGTAGTAATGACCATCAAGGCATAACAACCCTGTGGGTTCTATAGTGGCATATGTATCTTGGCCATAACCAACAACTCTGTAATCGAACTTAAGACCTGCTCAGCAGGAAGGGAGGAAAATCATGCCTGATACTGGAAACCTAGCCAACTGCCCAGGGCCAGTGGAGTCACAGCTCCTAGAGGGGACCCTATAACCAGCATTTCACTAAACCAGTATAATCCCTCAGTACCTTCTGAACATTTGTCCTTATGCCTATGGATAAGTGTAGTCCTCACCCCACGTTAATAAAAACTTCTCTTTGCAATTCAAAGAGACCATTATAGAAAACCATAACCAATCAAAATGCAGAGTTGTGGTGTCCTGTTCCAACAGATAAATCTACAAAACAACTCCTGCCTCCAAGTCTCAGGGAATGTTCTGAAAGAGGATATATATAATATATATCCTCTATATATTATATATAGCCTATATACATTATATACAAATAAAATTTATCTTACATATTGATATATAAATATCAATAATTAATGAAAAAGAAGCCATGAATCTGAAAGACAACAAGGAGGATATATGGGGTTTTTTTTGGGGGGAAAATAGGGAAGTGAGAAACGATGTTATAATCTCAAAAAAGAAAAGAAAAATATAAAGCAGCTATCTGCACACCATGTGATCAAACCCTCCCTGAGTCACCTCAGCCTTGATCACTGCCCTCAGACACAGGGCTCTGTGGCCAGTAGCTTGGTCTCCCTCAAGTTAAGGAGGTGTGGTACTTCATTATGCCAAAGTCTGGGTTCCCACTTCACATACAAATCAACTTTTCCCTTAAGCTGGTGAATGTTTATTCTGGTCTCCAAGGTCGAGCTAAACTTTCCTCTAAATGTGTGCCTGGAGTTCTGGTTTGACTGGCAGGGAGAAAAGGGTTTATTCTAAAGCTGAGTAAGATAGGTGGCCAAGCGGAGGGATGTGTGCGGCCAAGGCCAGCCTCCACTGGGAAATCATGGCCAGGCTGTCACTGAATGGCCGGTCACTGCTCCTCTGATATGCCTTAGGATTCCAGCTAAACCAGCCTGTATTCTTCTTAAAAACAAAACAAAACAAAACAAAAATCTTTGTTTAATAGTACTATTTGTGATGCACCTAAAGCTTTTTGTTAATAATTCATCCCACTTGTATCTAACAACATTAAAGTTTTTGCTTCATCATTTCCCATGAAACCAGTTTTAAGATATGGAAATTATGACAATTTCCAAGGAATAATGAAGTCATAATTTATGTTTTTCATTTTTAATAACCTAGATATTACTGCTGTAAGCACATACTTGCACATACACATAGAAACTTAAATAGGTTTTTCTGTCAGGAATCATGAGTCCTTTAAAGAGATCATCTTCTGTTCCTTATTTTTAAAAGTGTGGAGATGGCAGGGGCCCTAGCTTCACCCTGCCACTTCATTGGTTTGGACTTGGTCTTTTGTCAATCAAGCATGAAGTTCAGGCTGGAGCCTTGATCCTCGGGTGTCTCTGCTTACCCTGGTTTTGGAAGGGAAAAAGATTACAAGCGCTGTGCAATCCACATCTTTATTTTATAAAGTTATTTTTTTTAAAAACAAAGCTTGTAGATATGCCTTAGCCCATTTTGTTTTTCTGGATGAAGTTTGTTGGATGCCTTTAGGGTCTAAGAGACCATGGCTGCCTCACTTTCAGAGACTGGCAGGGAAGGGACTAGCTGCCAGCAAGGGATAAACCAGATAAACATACATTGATTGAAACCATGTTGAAGACTATTCCTGCAAGCATGACCCGAGATTTCCAAAGAGGGCCGACAAGGGCTAAGAGCACAGCTTTCTAATTCAGCAGAATTTATCAAACCCTAGGCAGTTCCACTGCGCTCCAACCTCAGCCCTATCACTATTCTTGCCTCATCTTGGTATCACTTGAAATGTTAGATGAGCTAATACGTATAAAGTTTTTCATACAGCACTTGGCTGACAAACTACTCAATCACTGGAGTCACTACTGTGACTGATGGTGACTTGGGGACCAGCTTTTTTTTCTGTGACATTATTCAATACACCAGGCTTTAACGCATTAGGTAAGCTAAAGCCTACAGACCAAATTCAGGCCTCTGCTTAAGGGGCTCAGGATAGTTTTTACATTTATAGATGTTTGCAAGATGGCCAAAAGAAGGCTATTTTGTGACATATGCAAATGACAGGAAACGCAAACTTCTGTGTCCATAAATAACGTTCTATTGCCTGGCCACACCCATCAGTTTTGCTATGACTATGGCTCTTGCTGTGTCACAAAGGCAGGACTGAATAGCAGCAACAGTGACCAGATGGCCTGGCCAGCCAAAAATACTACCTGGTCCTTTACCAAATGTGTGCAGAGCTTGACTTTAGGGGGTCCTCAGGCATAGAGCAAAGATGACACATCATTTTGTCTTCACAGGAACAGAGAGGATGCAGCTCTCTGTCTCTTGGCACAGGCTTTGTGTGGCTTTTTGCTAAGGGGACCGTTGCCTAAGCTTGTCCCCTCAACTTCTGTGCATCATCTTGACAACAGTGTGGTGGTTAATACTTAAGACCCAGCCTCATGGAAGGAGCAGGAACACAGTACATCACATTAGCTGTTTTTTATGTTTGATTACTTCCACCACGGTTGATCTGAAGTTTACCAATTTCATGCCAACCAGCTCACAATATCCTTATGGCTTTGAATACTGGTTCTGGTGAGATAAGCAGTCCTCCTGCCCTTGGTCCTTGCCCAGAAGGCCTTGCTATGGCACTGGTGCCTGGAGTTCCAGGCCTCACAAGGAGATTAGGATGAGTGGTCAGGGGACACAGATTTACTCCTCTGTCAGGGGCTTAGCTCAGAATGCGTTATCTGGAAATATTAGCCACACACGAGAGCTTTGACACAGAGGAGAGCTGGGAGCAGAGGCAGAACCTGCTAGGAACTAAGAAGTCTGGACACTGGAGAAAGATTTGATGTATAGAGTTTTTAATTTGAGTAGCTTATGGAATGTCACAGATCCTACTGGTTTGTCTGTTTTACCCATAATCCTCTAATGCTAGCTCTTTTCTGATCATGGTTGATGAAGAGAGGAACAGAAGATATCTAAGGTGAGTTACTGGCCAGGGAAAATGGGGCGATTGTTCCTTAATTTCCTCCCTCCCCTGTGCTTCTCATGGGCCCTGATCTTTCAGCTCTGGCTTTACTTTTGGGAAATGCTGAGCTGCTGTCTGTGCATTGATTAGACTTAGCTCCCCAGGCTGGGACTACCATCTTTTTCTACCTCCAGCACGTACCACAAGGCTAGACACACAGCAAGTGTATAACAGTACACAGCGTGTACCACAAGGCTAGACACACAGCAAGTATATAACAGCACACAGTGTGTACACAAGGCTAGACACACAGCAAGTGTATAACAGCACACAGTGTGTACCACAAAGCTAGACACACAGCAAGTGTATAACAGTACACAGCACAGAACACAAGGCTAGACACACAGCAAGGCTATGCAAACAGTATACAGTGCATAATGCAAGCTTAGACACACAGCAAGTGTGTACAAAGAGTGCACAGCACACTGAGCAGCCTGGTCTATCTCATTCATTGCTCTGATGTCTCACAGGCAATTTTTGGGACTCTGGGAGAGATGCTTATCTCTATGAAGCAAAGCCTTGTAGTGTCCCACAAAGTCCGCTCTCCTTCCCTGTGAAAGCCCACACCATCTGCCTTGTCATTCTTCAGTGTTCCTGCTGAGTGTTCCTCTCCGTACATCCCAGGGGAATCCGAAAGATGAGCCAGAGACGTACTACAAGGGGTTTAGACAGGGGCAGCAGAATGCACAGAGCTCAGAGAAGGAGCAAGTGCAGCAAAAACCCGGTTTCAGCTCAGGGGCAGGGGCGGGGGGAGTCTGAAGGGACAGGCTGCACCTCTCGCCCAGTGATGGAAGAAAACCTGCCCTTTAGAAGAGTTTGCATTCCATCTTCTTCAGCATTCAAATGAGCTGTCTATGGTCTCATACCCATGCCTCTTCCTTACCTTTTCTTTCTGACCCACCGAAGCACCAACTTCCCTTTTCTTTCTTTTTCATTTTTTTCTTTTCTTCTTTTTTTTTAAATTTATTTTGTGACTTGGTACAGAGCCAGGCATGTTCTCAAATTTGCATGTTGTGGAGTTAACTCAGGCTGGCTTCCCCAGGTGATCCATGCTGGTGATCTTCTCCAGGTGATCTATCCAAAACAAGAACATGAATAGAAAGTGTGTTGACCCAGAAGGTGTTATTTTTACATTCCTTGTTTTTCTTTTTGTAACCATACTCCAGAAACATCCTTGGACTGAAGCAGCAGCCTTGCCACAAAAGCCTACAGAGCGTGTCGAGCGTGTCATAATTTTAGCTCATGCCACCAGTCATGCTAACAACGTGAGGGAACTTTCCACCGTGTCCACTTCCCTCTCTGAGCAACAAGCAAACTTTGGATTGTTATGGTGTTTGTGTGTCACTTATTTTGCTCACAAAACTGCAAAGCCTGCTGGGTGATGGAGGTGCAACGCATGCTGGAGGTGCATGCAAGGCATGTTGGGTGAGAGAGGTAATGACTCAGATAGGCAGCCTAAACCAGTGTCAGTCACCAGTTGTTTCCTTAGCCCCTCCCAAATCAGGCCCAGACAGGGCCAGAAAACACATTCTTTCTTCTTTACCATGGTTCACACACATGTCCACTATTCATGTTGACACTAGGATGCAAGGGATAAAGATAACTTTGAGGATTAGATAGCTGTTCACGGGTTGCCTCCCAGTTACTAACCCAAATGCACTTGTTCACATAGTAAAATCTCTAATATCAGCATAATCGTCAAATTTGATCACAGTCCATAACTTCATTAGTAGTACTGTTTTTTATTTCTGTAGTAATACACAAAATTAATGTGTGTGACAAGCAACGGTATCTCAGATTTAATACTGGGCTATCTGACATTTATACTTGATCTGTGCCTGCACCTAGAAAGCCCAAATATACCTGTCATAGTCTCCAGAGGTCATGAAGTTGAGGCATTCCTCCATGCCGCCTCTAGTTTTATTGTCTACGTTTTTGCTCTCTGTGCTGTACAATGAACCCGTCCTGAATTTTCACTGAAGCCGGGCAGGAACGGCAGCAGAAGCCGTGAAGGAATACTGCTATCAGTTGGCTCCTCATGGCCTGCTCAGCCTGCTTTCTTATGTGGTCCAGGACCACCAGCCCTGGGGTAGCACCGCCTACAGAGAGCTGGGTCTTCTCACTCTGCCATCATCAATCAAAACAATGCCTCACAGAGGTCAAGTTCATGGAGGAATTTTCTTAAAGTTCCTCTTCCCAGATAGCTGTACCTTGTGTCAATCCAACAGAAAACTCTACCCGGCACACAACTGAAGGAATAAGAAGGAGGCTCTAAATTACCACCTGAAGACTAAGAGAAAGAAAGAAAAATGGAGGAATTATTAAAACTCAGAAATGGGCTTCTTTTTTCATTAATTGTTGATATATATAGACATATAAGATAAATTTTATCATATATGAGACATACATATGAGACATATATGATATATTATATATGTGATTACATTATATAAATGTATACATGCACACACACACACACACACATATCCTCTTCTGTAACATTCCCTGAGCTTGGAGACAGGAGTTGTTTTGTAGATACATCTGCTGGAACAGAACAGAACAGAACTCTGCATTTTGAGGCAGGGTGGCTCACACCTCTCACCACAACGCTCAGGAAGCTGAGGCAGGAGGATTGAGGTTCTGGGTCATCCTGAGCTACAGAATGAGACCTTGTCCAGAAAGTGAAAGGAGGAAGGCAAGCAAGCAGGCAGGCCAGCCAACAACCACAAGCTTTAGAAATGCAAGGAAGAAAACTCCAGAGCTGAAGCCAAGGCTCCTGCTGGCCACTGTCTAGCACAGTGGCTCTCAACCTTTCTGATGCTGTGACCCTTTGATACAGTTCCTCACGTTGTGCTGACCCCCAACCATAAAATTATTTTTGTTGCTACCTCATATCTGTAGTTTTGCAGCTGTTAGGAATCATAATGTAAATATCTGTTTTCTGATGGTTCTTATGGGACACCCATGAAAGGGCCATTTAACCCCGAAAGGGGTTATTTAACCCTCAAAGGGGTTATGACCTATTGGTCTAGGGTGAGAAGAGGGGTGGGAAATCTGGCTCTAGGAAAATTGCCACTTGGGTTCAATGGCTACTGCAGAGAGCCCCGTGTCTGCTCCTACTTCCCCCAAAAAGCTCTTCCAAGGAAATGGTGCTCTGAGAAACTGGGAGTAGATGGGTTGGAAGAGTAACTTTGTCTCTTTTGTTCTATGGCCTTTAGTGGGCAGGTCTAGGTAGTCAGTTAGCAAAGCAGAAATGTGTCCCAAAGAGTGGCTGCCAGGAAGTCTTATCACAAAGAATAATATTGAAGGGTGATTGAAAGGGGAGAGAAAAACAGCCAAATGGCTGTGCCATAGCCTGTTTACATAGACAAAGGAAACCTAGATCCAAAGCATACTTAAAGTAATGAATATATCTTCTAAGGTTCCACAGCTCTGATAGAAACACAAACATGGAATTAAGATGTAGACCAGGTCCTCTGGCTCCACACTCTAAGCCCTGGATGACAACACAGACCCTTCTCTCTGTGTGGTCTTTTATGCCTTTCTTTCTCTCTCTTGTTCTTTGATTTAGTCAACAGCCATTGCCTGCTTGTCTAACTGTATCAGGGCATGTACTTACTCTGGGCAAACTGTCAGGAAACAAAACCAACAACCATGTTGTCCTCAGGGAACTGGGCATTCCATTTCTGTGTTCTCAGAACACTCATTTTTCTCTGTCCTCCAATGCTTGCCCTTCCTGCCTTTCTGTTTCAAGTACATTTGTGGGTTTTAAACCACCTTGGTCCTTCTCACACTTGATGTTACCTTTTTTCTTCTTTAGATTTCTCTCCACATCAGTCTACTAAAGAATAGTAGACTATTCCTCCTGGTGAACACAGTATACTACCATACAATGCAGTGATCCAGTAATCCTAACATTGGCCTGTGCCTTAGGTTTTCACTATGATCCATCTATATAACGTTGATATTGTACCCACTTGGTGACTGACCGTGTTTGAGAAGGCTCCACATGACAGCATTGGACAGGAGAAATGTGTAGCAAGGTAAGACACTGGGATATTGTCTGCCAATTCCAATTTTACCCTCAGAAATATCTTATTTCTCTGTTCCCTTCCCTTCCTCCCCCTCCTCTTCTACCCTCCCCAGAGACCCCCACACTCTCAATTTACTCAAGAGATCTTGTCTTTTTTATACTTTAGGTAAGGGTGGCCTGGAACCCACTGTGTAGGTTAGGCTGGCCTCAACCTCACAAGAATCTTCCTGTTTTAGGACATCCAGTGCTGGGATTACAGATATGAGTCACTATGCCTGACTCCATTTTATTTATTAAACAAAGGTTGTGGGTTTGTTATTTATTTTATTTTGAGGTTGGGTCTCACATAGTCCAGGCTAGCCAGGAACGTCTCTACCTCCCAAATGCTAGGATTATAAGATCAATGTGTGGACTACCATGTCTTACTCCATTTTATTTATTTTTAAAAGGTTTTTGTGTGTTTTTGTTTTTTGAGATGTAATTCAGGATGGCCTGGAACTCCTGATCTCTCATGCCTCCATCTTTAAATTTCAAATGCTTGGGATAGAAGGTCAAGGCATGACCCACTCTGATCCCCATGCCTGGTCCAACAGTCTGTTCCAATCTCTCTTTGGTTACTAAGGTAAGCAGAATAAGAAACTGTATTCCCCAAGGTTGCTACAAACTATCCAGAGACCCATGACATACTTAAACAGACTGAAATGTTGAGTTTTTTTTCAAGTAGTTATTGGCAGTCACAGATTAAGACCCAAGTATCTTGTCATTAAACTAGTTCTCAGACAGATCCAGACAAGTTCAGCAATGTTCCCAGCCTGAAAGGGCCTCTTGTGCCCTGGCAAGGTTCCCCGGGGACTCCTTAGGTTTCACTGATTTTTGTTTTGGGGTAGCCCCCAGTGAGCAACAGCCTGCAGCAGCTCTAGGGACTGTGGACATAGAGCTCTGGCAAAGGAGAAAGGTGAGGACGGGGAGGTGAAATTCCTAAAGAGAGGTCAGCCTCGGAGAAACTGAAGGCAGGGTCTCACCCATTTGGGCTGCTTGCCTGGGCTTTGGGAACTCAGGAACGACACAGTGGAGAGGCTTAGACATGGCTGTCCTGGGCGAGAAGGGCCAGTCGACAGTCAGGACAGCCAACCACTGGTGTCAGGACTTCTGGGCCTCTCGCCAGGGCCTTGGTGGCACAGGGCCTGGAACCCATTGTGGCTCCCACCAACTGGTGAGCACCTGCCCCTGCCCAGACTGTTGCTGAGACCTACAGGGACGCCAGTAGACTACTGGACTGTCGCTGCAAGCAAGGTGGGGCTGAGCATTGTAGGCTCAGCTAAGCTCCCTTTGTCTTAGGACACTGCAGTGCTCGGTGCAGAGCTCTGTTCTCGGGACCAGCAATGGCATGAGTGCTTCTCACAAAACTTAGTTTAGGGCTAAGAAAGCAAAACTTTTTTTTTCTTTCAGCACTAAAACTTTTTTTTAAAGGAAGAGACACAGAATACTCGAATTGTTTGCTTTAGACTTGAATACACAGCCACAGAGATCCACAGAAAGTCACATATACTTTGTTAGTGCCTTATATACTCAATGGACTTACTTCTTGAAGCCAGACATTACATTAAATGCTGGGCATCAAAAGGAAACGAATCTTAGTATCTTTTGTTTAGACAGTTCATAGGCAAATTGGTCCTTGACAACCAATCAGATGCCCATCATGGTCTGACCTGACAACTAAATGTTGCAAGAAAACACAACAGAGGTCCTGTAAGACTGCAGAAAGACAGTCACGTGGGAAAACGTGGGGAGGGCCTTGAGGACAGCCATCACTCAGATGGAGTCTCAAAAGACTTATTTCTATCTTAATCTTAAATTGTGATTTATCAAACAAGTAGAAGCCATAAGACATCTAAATGTTGACTGAAAAAAATAATTTTAGGGAAAAAAACCCTTAATGTTAATGCAGTTTTATAAATTCTAAAAAACATACCATATATTACATACCTACATTTTTTTTGTACTGGAGCACACAGATGAAACTAAAGAATTAAAAATACAAACAGGAAGGAGACAAGGCAACTTTAGACAGTGGTGATCTTTGGGAATGAGATGGGGAAATAATGCGGGAATAGACTACTAAAGACGTTTCACAAATTCAAAGGGCCTGGGACTCCCATCTGTCATCTTAAATTCCTTATTAAAAACAGAAATGAAATAAAGACGCTAAGAAGTTTAGCCGTCATTGGACTCTGGTGGTGTTTTAAGGGTATTTGCTATATTGTTATTCATAATATTCAAATGTTTCATAACAAAATAGACAACTAAGAGAGGCAAAAAAGTGAAACAGACAAACAAAAATCTTTTTCTATTTAGACTCAAGGCGGTTCTACCACCAGGAGCCTGGCCCTGGTCCATGCACTGCAAATGACTGGGCTATTGCTGTACAGTATAGGAAGCTCTGGGATTTATGTGCTGGGATTAGTGTGCTTTTTTCTGCTTTTATCTGGGTTTTCCCCCCACTTGAACCTATGCTCTTCAAAACCACCAGAGCCTTTTGTTTCACACCCAGTTGTTTTTCTTTCAGAGGAAGGAAGGCCCAAGTGTCACCTCCGTATCCCAGAATTAGCAGTGTCTTGCTTGTAGCTAGAACTCACTAAATGCTTGTTAGACAAGTGACTTGAGCTGTATCACTGGAGGTCTTGTGCTGGGTGCTGTCATTACGGCACATTTGGACTAGAGGCAATCACAAATGCTCACCTAGACCAGACTGCCGATAGTAATAGGCATTCAATGCAGGCAACTAATTTTGAATATGGCTGAGGGGGGCATAGTGCAGTTAAATTTCTCATGCATTGATGTTCCCTTTGCGGTTGTTCACCCTGGAGACTTGGACTGAAATAGGAATCCCTGACATGAAGGGAGTAATTCATCAGACCATTGTCCTAAATCATCATGCTGGCAGGTTAAGTTATCAAATTGGCTCTGACACTTGGCCAAACTGAGTAAAGTCAGATTTTATGTATCAAAGAATGGTCTGGGACAAGGGAAAGGTAAGACTATTCAACTAAAAGCTGGGAATGACCGTTTGAGAATTTTGTAAGCTGTCGTCTGGAGGATTCTGAGTGGGGACCCTTCAGTTAGGTGGCCAATAATGAGAAAGTGGTCCAGGAGTACCAGGATTAGGGCATAGGATACAGAAAGCAAGTTTTGGCTGATTCACAGATCCAATTGCCACTTGCTTCATCTGGGACTCTTTGTAGCCCTGAGGACACTGGGATCAAAATGAAGGGTCATAAAAGAGCAAGTCCAGTGCACACATGTCTATGATTTAAACTGCTTTAAGAAATCTGTGAGAACCACAGTGTTGCACAAAGGCCGCTGCCACTTTACACAAAGAATATTCCTTGGGGACATCTGCCCAGCAACCGCCTACTCAGCACTGGGATTGCTATTGCTCCTTCTAGCCAAGGACACTTGTTTCCAAACACCTTATGGAACCTTCCTCAAGCTTTGAAACATTTCTCATTGCCTCGATCTCTCTGGATAGGCCTTCCATCAGTCATTAGACACAAATCCCAGATTAGAGATTTCTAATCTCCTTCTAGAATAAGTGTGCTTCTTTGGAGAGCCCTCCTCTATTATTTTTGGTAAACATCCTTGATGGTTTAGGACACAATACAAAAAATAAAAATAAAAGATTGCTTCTTTGGGAGTGCCTACCCCTTGCCCAGGAGAGGTGCTGGTGGTCCAGTGGCATCAACATCCCAAGGAATCCTTTTGGTTTCTGCAGGACTTCCAGTAAGTAGGGCAGCTGAAGAGTTGTGGGACCCTCCTTTGCCCCCGCTCCCACCCAGGCTATTTTGTTTAGGCTCAGATGAACTGTTCTCACTAGGATTCCAGTTTTTTGTAGTCCCCTAGTCTATTCTCTGTAAATGATTGTCATGCTTATAGATTGGTTTGGACAAGCTAGAAGGGATGGGAACTCAGGTCCACTCCATGGAATCCCACACACATCCTATTTCTTTTTGCCTTCTCTTAACTACTCTTCCAGACTCCGAGTTACTGGCACGTCAGCTTTTCCTCAGAGAAAACACGGCCGTGCCCTCATTCTTCCCAGGGTGTGAGGAGAACCCTTCTAGGGCTCCCCATAAAACCTGTGCTGTTGGCTTTCCGGTTACAGCCCTGTGTGTTACTCATTGGTTTGTGGATCTGCTTCTCTGGTCACCGAGAACATCAAGGTCCCTCCTTGTTTATGTTATCTAAACTGGGCGAAGTCCACAGGTATGAGTACAACGCTGGCTGAATATAACCAAGGCAACAGTCAGCTGTTCTCTGTGTGTTACACTCAAGGCCATTTTCTTTCTCCTGTGTTTTAGTTCCGTGTGTTACACTCAAGGCCATTTTCTTTCTCCTGTGTTTTAGTTCTGTGTGTTACACTCAAGGCCATTTTCTTTCTCCTGTGTTTACTTTGCTATTTTAAGCATATACGGCACCTGAAAGCATGCACCTTTAAAAAAATGCAAACAAGAATATGGGGGAAATGACAAAATCCACCTGCACCCTATCCCCCATATTCATAGAATTTGCGTGAAGCCACGTCCCCAGAAAAAAATGTTCACGCTCACTTCGTGTATCTGTGTTGGGTGGAGCATCTACAGAGCCTTTGTTCCCAGTCGCAGGGGGGCTGAGCTTCCAAAACTACTCCTGCTGCCCTGAAGGTGCCAGAGGCTTCTGCCCACACTTGCTAGCAAACGCTCTTTCCCTCTAGTAGCCTGTTCCTCTGTCTTTATTGGCACCGGCTCAGTCACTGCTCCACCCTTAAGGCAACAGCATAGCACTGGCAATCTCTGGGAAAGGTTCAGATCTTGGGTTGCCAATTTGGTGGCTTTATATCAGCTAACCATTATATAGAACAATATGTCTCACACCAACGGCAGCTGTGAAGTAAGTAGAAGGGAGTCACCTGCTTTAGTTAGACTCTGGGCTGCTGCTCTCTGGGTCCCACGGGGAGGCAGAGAGAGGTGACAGTAAGGTTTATTCTCTCTTCTGGCTGTGTTAGGGATGGTGACTTAAACAGCATTTCAGCACCTCACATAGGCACTAAAATTTATTGATAGAAACTTAATAAAAGTGACAGGTGTGTTGTGGAGTTAATGTATCAATTTTATGGAGTCTATTTGACAATAAAGAACGAACTGTACAGTGTAGATACTGATACTGAGTATCCTTCTGATAATCTCCATCCATGTATATACACACACATGTACACCATACACATACATATACACATATACACATACACAACACAGCACACACATACAACAGACATACACATACACATGCATACCATACACACACGCATACACATACACACATATATAGTACAACAGACAGATATACACATATACAACACACATACACACTCACATAATACACACATACAACACATGCATACACACATATACAGCACATACATAGACACTAACATACATACGCAAATATATACATATAGACAATACACAAACATACACACATACATAACACTCAATACACACATACCCACATACACAATACACACACATATGCATACATACATACAACACACACATATACACACATATACATACAACACACATATATACACACATACAGACATATAACACACATACACACATATACGCATACAGACAATTCACACATACACATATGTGCACACAATACACACATACCCACATATACAATACACACATATACATACATATACACAACACACATATACACAATATACACATACAGGCATATAACACACACATACACACAATATGCACACAATATACACATACAGGCATATAACACACAAACGCACTCAGATATTCTGGCATAGGGCTTTTCCAATGCAATAATAGTTTTATGCAGTATTTTGATGGCTTCCTTTTGTCATATATTTACAATGATGAGCTTTTTCTGAACCCAAACTCAAAAGCATAACTTGAGTAAGAGATTGGGCAGGTTTTTCTAGGCTTCACTGGTCTTGAGCTCAGTCAGTTGGCTGAGCTGGTCTGTTCTGAGTTTATTTTGCTGCACTATACACACCTTTGAGTCAGACTCACTTAAGAAAACATCTGTTCCAACCTGGGTGTGGCTCTTTCGCAAACACTTGGCATCTTCCAGCCGCTTGGAGACAAAGACAGTGTGAGAAGGGATTGGGAGGGGAAGGGTGTGTGAATAGGAGACCTGAGCCAGCTATTATACGGAGGGCAGTTTCTGGCCAGTACACTAAGAGAGAAAGTTTTCTTTAGCTGTGTTCATGGAGGTCTGCAGCACTAGTGTCTGGTGGTCTTCCCACTGGAGATGCAGCAGCTGTGCCCGGTACCTATTCCTCTACAGCACTGGGCTAGTCCTGTGCACAATTGCACTTCAAACCCTAAAAGCCTTCTGTGTAGTTTTTACTTTAATTTCTGGGTTTCATAGATTCAGAACGTGATCTGTTTATCAAATTCTAATTCAAACATATATTCCTCCAGAGAACTCCCTCTGTCTCTCTCTCTGTGTTTCTCTTTCTTTGTCTCTCTGTCTCTGTCTCTGTCTCTCTCTATTTCTCTCTCTGGAATCAGGGAATCCCCCCCTCTCTCTCTGGAATCAGGGAATCCAGGGACCCATGTGTGAGGCAAGCTATCTACCACTAAGCAATATTCCCAGTTTTTTCTCCTCTTTATTTTTTTATTTACCCATTTATTTTGAGACGTTGTATTGTTGCCAAATTGCCAAGAAAGACCTGACACTCACTCTGTAGCCCAGGCAGGCCTGGCATGATCAGTCCCCCTGCCTCAGCCTTCCTAGTGGCTAAGATTATAAGCTTATACCATCAGGTCTGGCTTGGTGTGTGTGTGGGGGGTGGATGTATGTGTGTGCACACGTGTATGTCTTTCTAAGGATACATAGAGTCATACACTTAGAGACTGACTTGACACAAGGTTGTGAAGCTTCTTAAGATGCAAATATTGGGAGAGGAAGGGCATAGTTATGGCTCCTCAAAGCAAACAGGTTCATCACACTTTCTGGAAGCTGGAATAGCTAAGCAGAAAGACAAAGACATTCTGGGATAGAGATAGCTTCATAGCTTCACAATGAAGAAGGGAGAGAGCCAGCAAGGACATTTGGGGGTTGGATACACAAAACTCTTCTCAGAGATTCTTGGTCAAATAACCAAACTCGCTAGCAGAAACAAGACTGGAGAGGATAGACAGGGTGGGCAGAAGGTGGCCTTGGCTGGACAGAGACGCCAGCTTTTGAGATGACCTGTGGGAGAAGATTCAAGAAGCAAAGGGAAAGTAAAACAAGGACTCGAAGGTACAAATGAAACAGACAGCTGTTGGACCAGGCTGCCGGCATCCTGAGTACACAGACTTCCACCTCCACTGAGCCAACCCAAGGAAGAAGATCAGAGGCCTCATCCCCCTCGGCATGGTGGGCACCTAGCTCCTCCTTCCTGCTCCCTGGAAACTCCTTTCCACTCCTCCACAGCTCCGGTTTCTGTCACAGAGCCAGCCTGAAAACAGGTTTGAGGTGGTGGGCCAGGTTCCATGAGCTAGGCCACCCGCAGGCAGGCAACTCACCTGCCTGAAGAGAAGAGGGAAGCCGGTTAAAGCACGTTCCCACATGAGTTACACCGAGGAGCAGGCTCACCGTGAGCAACATGCTACCTTCAAGGCCAATTAGATGGGAGGAGGTCCTCTGTGGCCCCAGCTTCCCACAGAAAAGGCCCCCTTCGCCACGGAAGCTGTATGTTCAATCTGAGGGTTAAAGCAGTCAGTTTGAAAGACATGGACTAAAACAGAAAGGTGAATCATGGGCCTTAAAGTTTTTAAAAAAGGACATTCCTACTGAGAACACAATTGCATTATCTCTTTTCTGATGGTGAAAGTATTATTTTGTTCAATTTGAAAATAATTAAAATAAATACACAATACTATTACAACTCTTGTTCGGATCCATTTTTATGTTTCATACGAACAGCATCCTCGGGAGACTTCACTTTCCCCTTTAAAGGGAAGAAGGAAGCAATACCATTGGCCCCTGGGGTGTCGTGTTTAACATCTTTCAAGCATAGATTGTATCGTGAGCTTTCTTTTCCCACCTACAGTATTCCCAAGTCGCTTTCTCCTCCCATCTGGTCCAGCTGTGTTCTCGTCTGTTAGCTCACTTATCTCTTTAATACTCTCTCAGATATTTTGGGGTGTGTGTGTGTGTGTGTGTGTGTGTGTGTGTGTGTGTGTGTGTG
>LOJH01020773.1:0-31245 GCA_001685095.1 Ellobius talpinus | reverse complement strand
GAACTCACAGAGATCCACCTGCCTCTGCCTCCCAAGTGTTGGGATTAAAGGTGTTCACCACCACCACCAAGCTAACTGCTGCCTTTTCTAAATTCATGTGTTTTTGTTTTCTTTTATGACCCAATGCTTTTAACTAGGACCCTCCACGCAGTCACTGACTTGAAACTATACAATGGAGTCTGCTGGGATCAATATTTGGTCTATAACTGAAGACAAGAACTTTCCCACCCCTAGAGTCTATCAATCATCAATAGTTCAACAGAGAGGGGTAAAGTCTCACGAGCCCCTCCGTGTTCGTTATTGATGGCCTGACAGGCCCCATCTTGTGCATGCAACCCAGCTGCTGTGAGATCGCATTTGAATGGCTGAGTCACTTCCTGGAGATAGGCTTTGCAGCCTCCCCTTCTTTCTTGACTCTTACATTCCTTCCACACCCACACAGCAATGTCCTTACTGGTGGTCTAGATGTCCTGTTTAGGACTGAGCATTGGACGGCCATTTATTCTCTTAAAAGTCACGAAACTGCACCCACTGCTGTTCACTACGAGGAACAGCTTCTTTGAGAATGAGAGTACAGTTTGGATATGGTTATTACAAAGTGTAAATATTTAGACGGCAGTTAGCGCTGTAACAGTTTAGCTAAGCCACAGTAGTGAGTTCCCCTCTAGGCCCTATAGCCACCTCAGCTGTGGGATTTGATCCAGTTAGATTGCCAGGCATGTGTTTCCTGTGGAGTGGGCCTCAGACTCCTAGAGTAGTTGGTTCCTCACATAATGGCTGTGCTACTACTACATCACTGGGCACAACCAAGAGGATGGAAAGAGCCTGGATTGTTTTAGGGGGGCCTCTCAGCCTCTCTGTCCAATGACTCCCCACACTTGGCACTGGGATCTCTATTTGATAAACAATAGCTTCTAGGAGTTTCATTATCCTGCTAAGTGGATCAGTTTTTTTTCTGATTATTTTGTTAACAGTTTTAATTGGCTAACAAACTAGCAGGTTTCTATGTGGGTTTAAAAAAATATTAAAAAACCAGACCCTTCACTTTGGTTAAGCCTCCCTCCCCACCTTTTTGTCTCTCCCCTATCCTTGTACCCCATTTCTGCATTACGCTTCCCACCGTCCAGAATTTCCCCTCCCTACTTTTATATCATGTGTTCTGCTATCCCCACTTCCTTAAAGCATCACAAAGACCCCCACAATGGCCATTTTCTATTTTCTTGACTTCTACAGGTGCCTCAACTTAAATGTTTAAAACTGAAGATTCAGAACAAGGACCCAAATAAGAAAGAGTAAGCAACTCTGGCCTCTTGGGTCTGGCTTACCTCATGCAATGTAAGTTTTCCAATCCCATCCATTTACCTACAAATTTCAAAATTTTATTTTTATTTACAACTGAATAAAATTCCATTGTGTATGTGTATCCCATTTTCATGGACCATTCACTTGCTGATGGACATTTAGGCTGATTCAATTTCTTAGCTATTATTAATAGGGCAGCAGTGAAATGGATGAGCAGCTCTCTCTACAGTAAGATATAGAATCTTTCAAGTATATGCCCAAGAGCAGTCTAGATGAGTCACATGGTATTTATAGTTCTAGCTTTTTGAGGAACCTCTTTGCTGATTTCTATAGTGGCTACATCAGTCTCAACTCCCACCAACAGTGAGCAAAGTATTTGAATTTTTTGATAGTTGCCATTCTGACTGGGGTGAATTGGCATCTCAAAATAATTTTAATTTGCAGATCCCCAAAGCTAAGACTGTTGCACACTTACAAATGTGGTTTAGCCTTTAACATTTCTTCTTTTGAGGACCTCTATTAAGTTCCAGACCCCCTTTTTTGATTAGGCTATTTTCTCGATGTTCATTTTTTTGAGCTCTTCGTATATTCTAGATATTAATTATATGTCCAATACACAGGTGGCAATTTTTCTCTCATTTCTGTAGGCTGACTCTTCACTTGACTGATACTTTCTTTTGTGTTACAGAAACTTTTTAACTTCATAAAGTGTCATTTGTCAATTGTCGGTTTTACCTCCTGAACTACCAGTGTCCTATTTAGAAATTCCTTGCATATATCTTTATGTTGTAGAATAGCCATTAAACTTTCTTCTACTGTTTCAGAATTTTGGTTTTATGTTGAAGTCTTTGATCCCTGTCAAGCTGATTTTTGTACATGGAAAGAGAGGAAGATGTAGGGGGGTTGGAAAGATGGTTCAGCAGTTAAGAGCACTGGCTGCAATTCCAGAGGACTCAGTTCAATTCCCAGCACCCACGTGGCAGCTCACAACTGTCTCTAGCTCCAGTCCCAAGGGATCTGACACCTTCATACCAATGCACATAAAATAAAGTTAAATAAATTGTTAAAAATAGAAGAAAAAAGAGAGGAAGAACTAGTTTCATTCTTCCACAAGTGGGTGTCCATTTTTTTCTAGCACAATTCCTTGAAGAGGGTGTTTTGCCTCCAGTGTGCATTTACTGAACCTTTGTCCAAAATCAGGTGTCTGTCGTTATGTGGACCTGTGCCCTCTAAAGCAGTCCACTGCGCTATAGGTCTAGTTCTGTGTCAGACCCATGCTGCTTTTATTATTATAGTCTTGTAGTATATAACTTGAAATCAGGTAATTCTTCCATCAGTGTTTACTGCTCAGCATCGCTTTATCTCTGTTGGGGAGTTTATGTTTCCAGAATAACTTTGGATCGTTTTCCTCCTATTTCTGTGAAATAGAAACTTTGGTTGGTGTTGTGCCTAATCATAGGTTGTTTTTGGTTGGATGACCATTTTTAGAATATTAATATTGCCTTCCACAAGCACAGGAAGTCTTCCCATCTACTAGTGCCTCTATTTCTTCATTGATGTTGTAACTAGCAAAGTACAGGTCTGTCATTTTCTCTGTTGGATAGTGTAAAATCTTGGCACAGCAGAGTTATTAACAGATGAGTAAAAAGGAGTTTAAAAAGTAACCATAGGTTTCTTGTCCCATCATATGATCTGTCTGTTTTGTATATGGATTGGGACTGTCTGTTATGAAAGCAAGTTTGTCAGACTGAGGAAGTAAAGGGCCCATGATCCCTGTTAGTTAACATGGGATTTTAAAGGATGATCCCGTAATGAAGGGTGACCCCAGCTTTGTTTAATAGCAGAGGCACAGTTATTATTGAGAAATAGGTGACTGTCACACAAGTGCCTGAAGGTGAGTGCTTTCATTCTGCTTAATCTGATAGGACCCCATCACCCCTTCTGATGTCATTAATGACAAAAGCCACTCAATGAGGCTGTGAGAATACACTGGCAACTATGAGATCGACTCCTTTAGCTCTTGCTTGGAACAGGACATTATAATGTTACCAGTGGTGTAGGATTCAAGGTCATGTAAATCAAAGAGAAAACAAGGAATGACAAGATCATTCTTCAATTCTTTAATCCAGTGCTTGGGAGGCAGAGGCAGGTGAGCTCTGAGTTCTACATTAGCCTGACCTACTACAGAGCATGTGCCAGGACAGCCAGGACTACACAGAAAAACTCTGTCTTAAATTTTTTTTTCAAACCATTCATAGTTTTGTATTAACAAATATCCATCATTTTACACTCATACACTTTGAATAATAACATGCATCCTGGGATTTTAGTGGACAGTAGCAATTGTTTTTATTTCTTCATTCCAGGGCCATTGAGAGGGAGACGTAAAAGTCTTTTAGAGCACAAATATCACCATTGTTATTGCACAGATATTAGAAAGCAAATGTGGTTACAGTGAGATTCTTATTGTAATCCCTTCATCAGATAATGAACACACAGTCTCGAGCAGGGTGAACAAGTGTGAGTCTCCCCCAGGACCAGTCCCTAAGTGTATGGCAGAGAAGGAACTGCAGTGCCTGCTTCTTGTGAGTAGCATGGAAGCAAAAAGGAGAAACAGAGTAGGCAGAGCTGAGGAGGCCCCTCTTCTCATCAAATTCATCAGCTGCGTGGTCTTTTCCTTAAAAAGAAAGAAGTGAGACTGAGAATAGAGAGTGGTTTCTTAAACTCTGGGTCATGACCCCAGCATGTAGCTAAGTAATCATACATGGGCATTGTGGAAAGATTTGGCAATGGTAAGCCTTTTCTGAACGTATAATGACTGAGAATGTATTCAAATTAAATGTGTAATGAATCCGAGGCATTTGTGGTAGCACTTGCCCAGGCTGAGTCATGTGACTTCACTGTAGCCTTAGTTCTGACCACATGGCATGGGCACCTTGCACGGTGCACAGCATCACGCCACTGGACCACATGGCGTGGGGACCTTGTACAGTGCATAGTGTCATGCTAGATGCAGCCCGAAACACCTCAGCTCAGATTCAGGGTCATTGTATTAACATTATGAGATGCAGTGTTTTTACTGGACATACAACATTTCCGCTCTTATAGAAATATAATGGCCTAATTACATAAAATAAAGACTTTAAAATATTTTTTCTGCTGTCACTCCTAGCATATAAGTATCAAGTTAGTGGATCTTTGGATTATGTTATGTTAGAAGGATTGAGTCGCTTATGTGAGTTTCGTAAAAAGTTGTTAAACGAAGTGTGACTCGTTTATGGTCAAAGTGACATTGACCATAGCAACAATGACTAATTTAATCATTATTGCTATAGATAATTTAGGCAAACTACAAACTTGTCCTTAGACAATGTTACTTTATGTCATTCAACTAATCCTGCTATTTTAATTTTTAAAAAATGACTTAACTTAGATATAGACTACAAGAATTCAGAACCAAAGAGTAAACAGACCACGTGTCCCTCTGATAAACACACAGCAACACACATCCTTGTGGAGTCAGAAAGCCAGAAGAGCGCAGAACACTGTCTGAAAGTCTGCCACGGAAAGCTACCTTCTTAAAGAGAAAAGGAGAGGAAATTGTTTTCAGAGAGCTGTAGGTGGGAGTGCACACTTCACTGTCTCAGCGCTCAGAGGGCAGAGGTGGGGATCCCGAGTCTGAAGCTAGCCCGAGCTGCATGGTGAGGCCTGCTGAGAAAGGAAGAAAACGTGAGGTAAGGATGGAGGTGAGGAGTAGGAAGACTAGAAGGCAGGAAGGAGGAGGAAGGGCTCTCTGTGCAAGCTGGCATGAAGGTGCACTATGACAGCTTTAGGGAGCAAAGATTTGGTAGTTCAGTATCCACCTTCCATTCATATCCCAGATGGATAAATCATAGATAGGTCCATGGCATTGGTTGTGCCACAGATATGGAGAACAGGTCACTCGGGGGTCGGGGGAGTAGGAGGTGGGGGTTGGTCAGTTGGTCGTGCAGGGAGACTTTGAAGGGAACTGGTGTTATCTACATGTTTGGGAATTTGAAAAGTTACACATTCAAGTTTGCAGCAGATGTTTGATCGTGCTTAAAAGTCAAGGTACAAAACACTAAGCAAATGTTTTTGTTTGATATTTAATAACTTTAAAAGGAAAAACTACAATTGTACCAACCAGTAAGCAAACTGACTCAGAAGTAAACAATCCTTACATCATCAAACTAAGGGGAACAAGCTATCAGGTGAATTAAACTTTGAAAATATAATTATACTGTGAAATGGCAGAGAGCATTAGTAGAAAATATCTATTATCAACAAATCTAAGTTGGCAGCAAACACATAATTTTTAGAAATATGGGGGGGGAACTCCAAGTCAAGAAACCAGAAAAATTAACTATGATTATTTTGAAAATAAAATTGTTGAGGGAAAAATAATGAAGGACTATACTATGTAAGTTAAACAAAACTAACAGAATTGAAGTTGAGCTTGACCTTCAATGACTCTGTAAGATGGAAATGATAGGCTCAAGCTTCTCCCAAGACCCTTGAGAGGGTTCAGGCAAGAGATGAGTGGCCAAGAAACGCGAGCGCTCTGGTCTCCACTTCTCATCCCAGCATTAACAGAGCAATTACCTTTTATCTAGCTTACCTTTTGAGCTGCCATGTAAGACTACACTTGATGATAGTCTTAAATTGCCCTAACAAATAAATGTTTTAAAATAACAGGATCACATTGCTGGAGAACCTTTCCAGAGAAGATATACAAGTCAATAAACTACCCAGCTTTTATGGCTGCTTTCTTGTGTGTATTTTAGATTGGCCAGGGATAAGCTGAGGAGCAAACACTGCTTCTGGCAGTGCCCTGACAGGTGGCACAATGTGGAATTCTGGTGAAATAACAGACAGGTTCTCAGAGCTGCCACTGGGCAGATTTGGAATGATGGCTTTGGGTCCTGAAATTGAAATGTAATGAAAGGAAAGTGTACACAAAAAGTCACACACTCACTGAAATGTGTGAGGAAAACTCCTGTATGTAACAGAACTATATGAAAAGAAAGTGACCTGTAAAATTCTAGGTGGAGGGATGTAGCTCAGTGGTGGAGGGCCTGCTTAAGATGTATAAGGCCCCAGGACTGACCCCTAGCATAGCAAGTAAGTGACAGCAAAAGCCGACCAACGCGAGGATGTGGGATTGCCTTAACATACGTAAAAATTTAATGTAATCGAGTAGTTTACAAATGAAAGTTAAACCAGAAAATAATTGGAAGTGCACATTCCAAAATAAGGAAGATTACAGATTTCCTGAAATAGTCCCAAAGTCATATCACTTTCTCTTTTTTTAAAAAAAGTGATTCATTAGAGGATCAATAACAAGATTCAATTTTATAGTTTTATAAGAATTTTCATATAAATAAATTCCCAGATTTTTTGGGGGGGGAGCTCTTTATTAGATTAAGGGCTGGGACTTGGTGAAAATATGATTCATTGAATCACTTCTTTCAGGGGCCACAGGAGCCAGGACCCAAATAAAAAGGAAAGAATCTTAATGTTCACAACAAATGTTAAGCCTTGACCATCGATACTTCCATAGGTCACATGGTGGTCCCTGGTGTTTCCACAGGTGGCCCCTAGTGTTCCCATGGACCACACGGTGACCCCAGGTAATTCCGTAGGCTGTTGGGTGACCCAGCCCTCTGTGCTCCAGAAAGGACAGGGAATTCAAACACAAAACTACTGAGAAAGGTGTTGCCGGCACAGGAGTTAGTACTTCATAGCTGGGACAAGAGTGAAAACTCCGAGCCAAGTTTCAGTAATCTGGAAGCAGGGGATGCCAAGGTCCACTTCTGAAAACAGATCAAATTTTGAAAACTTTCATGTTGGTCACGTGGTTAAAGCATGAGGCGGCATCAGAGCTCAGATAGCTCCTTGAAGCTCAGTTAAGCTGCTGGGTGGGGGGTGACATATTGTGAGGGTTTATTATTTCAAATGAACTGAATAGACATTGTGGTTTTGTGATAAGACTGTTTCAAACTATTATTCCTTATTCCTAATGCCCCAGTAAAATCATAAATTATAATTATTATATTTATTTATTATGAACGTCAGTAGACTCTGAAAGTTGTTTGAACCAGTTAGACCTATGGTCTAAAGTCAAGACCTTCATGATGCAATTATATAGAGAGACATATGATATATTCTTAGCTTGCTTTAAAGACTGTGTCTTATCAGCAGAGGGGGCAGGGTTTGTAGTCATGACCACAGAACTTAGGCACTGGCATGGTGTGAGCATTATCACTGACCCTCATCATCAGCCCTCATGGTGACTTCCACAAGGATTCCTGCCCAACATAGAGGCAGTTGGCAAGCAGCACTTGTCATCCATACATGCAGACACAATATCTATACACCTAAAAGTAAACAAACAATTTACAAAAGTAATCTACATGGTAAGACAGTATTAGCCAACGGAAGATCACAAGCTGTCCATCATATTTGGATCCAAATCTGTGCAATCTGTGCTTTGTCAGGACTAGTTTTCACTTGGGGAAGGGGTTCTTTTTTATTTTTTAGGTTTTTTTTAGTTTTTTGAGACAGGGTTTCTCTGTAGCGTTGGAGCCTGTCCTGGAACTAGCTCTTGTAGACCAGGCTAGCCTCGAACTCACAGAAATCTGCCTGTCTCTGCCTCCCAAGAGCTGGGATTAAAGGTGTGCGCCACCATCACCAGTAGTGAAGGGGTTCTGAAGAAGCTCCGAAGGCAATCAGTCATGAGCTGAAAGTTCTTTACAAAGAGAACTGTCAGGAAACAAAGTGTGTGATGTAGAAAAACAAAGCTCTGGCTTCACTCATGGGAATGACAGATTTAAAAAATGCATACATGGAAATTTACTTGGTGCAATTAAGAATTAAACTTATCCATTGAATTTATGAAACAACTGGAGGATGTGAAGAGGACGAACCTGCAGATCCCAACCAGCAGGACCTCCATGACACAGGCCAGCAATGGGCTTTCCAAGAGGAGCACTGGTGAGAGCGCATTGTCGGTGGTGTAGCAGAAACCAGAGGCCTCGAGCCACCGATGGCTCCAGCAATGAACCCTTGCGAGTACAGATGAGCGGACTGAGGGGGTAACTGTGAGCCGCACTACAGCTTCCATGACAAGATTCTTCTTTTTTATTTTTGTTTGTTGATTTTGTTTAGTTTGGGGTTTTTCTCTTACATTTTTTTTATTTAAGATTTTTTCCCCATTTTAAATAGCAACCCCAATTCCCCCTCCCTCCCCTTCTCCCAGCTCCCCCTCCCCCTGCAACACCTTTCTCCATTCCTCCCCCATCCACTCCTCAGAGGGGGTAAGGCCTCCTCCCTTGGGGAGTCAACCAAGTCTGGCATACCAAGTTGAGGCAGGACCAAGGCCCTCCCCCCTGTATTAAGGCTAAGCAAGGTACCCCACCCCCAAAAGTCAGTTCATGTTCCAGGGACAAGGCCTGCCAGTCCCCATCCCAACAGATCAAGCCACATAAGGGTCATCCACATTCAAAGAACCTAGTTTGGTCCCATGCAGGTTCCCCAGTTGTCAGTCCACAGTCTGTCAGTTCCTACTAGCTCGAGTCAGCTGTCTCTGTAGTTTTCCCAATGATGATCTTGATCCCCCTCTTGCTCATATGATCCCTCCTTCCTCTCTTAAGCTGGACTCCTGGAGCTCAGCCCAGTGTTTGGCTGTGGATCACTGCATCTGCTTCCATCAGTTACTGGATGTAGGTTCTATGATGACAATTAGGGTAATCACTAATCTGATTATAGGAGTAGTCCAGTTCAGGCACCCTCTCAACTATTGCTATGAGTCTTAGCTGGGGTCATCCTTATAGATTTCTGGGAATTTTTCTAGCACCAGGTTTCTCTCTAACCCCATAATGGCTCCCACTATTAAGATCTCTCTTTCTTTGCTCTCCCTCTCCGTCCCTCATGTTCTCATTCCCCATCCCCTCCCATTTACTCCTCTTCCCAGTTTACGCAGAAGATCTTAATTATTTCCCCTTCCTGGGGGCCTCCATATGTGTCCCTCTAAGGCTCCTCATTTTTACCTTGCTTCGCTAGGGCTGTGAATTGTAGCCTGATTATTCTTTGCTTTATGTCTATTATCCACTTATGAACTAGTACATACCATGTTTGTCTTTCTGGGTCTGCATTACCTCACTCAGGATGGTTTTTTCTAGTTCCATCCATTTGCATGTAAATTTGAAGATGTCATTTTTTATAACCACTGAGTAATATTCCATTGCATAAATGGACCACATTTTCTTTATCCATTCTTTGGTTGAGGGGGATCTAGGATGTTTCCAGGTTATGGCTATTGTGAATAATGCTGCCATGAACATAGTTGAGCAAATGTCCTTGTGGCATAATTGTGCTTCCTTTGGGTATATGTTCAAGAGTGGTATTACTGGGTCTTTCTGGATAGGTACCACATATCAAAATTAAATCAAGACAAGATAAACAATTTAAATAGGCCTATAGCCCAGAAGGAAATAGAAGCAATTATCAAAAGTCTTCCAACCACAAGAAAGCATAGGGCCAGATGGTTTCAGTGCAGAATTCAACCAGAATTTCAAAGAAGAGCTAATACCGATACTCCTCAAATTGTTCCACACAATAGAAACAGAAGAAATATTGCCAAATACTTTTTATGAGGCTACAGTTGCCCTGTTACCCAAACCACACAAAGACACAACTAAGAAAGAGAATTACAAACCAATCTCCCTCATGAACTTTGATGCAAATATACTGGCAAACTGAATCTAAGAACACATCACACACACACACACACAAAAAAAAATCATCCACCATGATCAAGTAGGCTTCATCCCAGAGATGCAAGAATGGTTCAACATATAAAAATCTGTCATGTAATCCACCATATAAAGAAACTGAAAGAAAAAATCCACATGATCATCTCATTAGATGCTGAAAAAGCCTTTGACAAAATCCAATATCCCTTCATGATAAAGGTCTTACAGTGATTAGGGATACAAGAAATATACCTAAACATAATAAAGGCAATATACAGCAAGCCAACAGCCAACATCAAAAGCAATTCCACTAAAATCAGGAACACAACAAGGCTGTCCACTCAATGTAGTACTCGAAGTTCTAGCTAGAGCAATAAGACAACAAAAGGAGATCATGGGGATACAAACTGGAAAAAGAAGATATCAAGTTCTCATTATTTGCAGATGATATGGTAGTATATGTAAATTTGGTTTTGATTCAGGGGAGGTTGCAAGGGCAGAGGGCAAATGCAGATGTGAGGAGACAGGCAATGAGTAGAACTGGAATGCAAGATGTAAAATCCACAAAAAAGACCAATAAAAGTAAAAAAATTAGAATTAAACTTGTCACTTTTAATAGTGCTGTTATGATGTGGGAGTACCCTCTGTGTGCTGTAATTACCATTAATGAATAAAGAAACTGCCTTGGCCTGTTTATAGGGCAGAACTTAGGTAGGCAGGGAAGACAGAACTGAATGCTGGGAAAAGGAGAGAGTCGGAGAGACACCATGGATCTGCCACCAGAGACAGATGTACTGAAACTTTGCTGGTAGGCCACGACCTTGTGGTGATACACAGATTAACAGAAANAATAAAGAAACTGCCTTGGCCTGTTTATAGGGCAGAACTTAGGTAGGCAGGGAAGACAGAACTGAATGCTGGGAAAAGGAGAGAGTCGGAGAGACACCATGGATCTGCCACCAGAGACAGATGTACTGAAACTTTGCTGGTAGGCCACGACCTTGTGGTGATACACAGATTAACAGAAATGGGTTAAATTAAGATGTAAGAGTTAGTCAATAAGAAGCTAGAGCTAATGGGCCAAGCAGTGATTTAATCAATACAGTTTCTGTGTGATTATTTCGGGGCTGGGCAGCTGGGACAAACAGTCTCCCTGCAACACTGTTACATCTGAAATAAACTTATGTGGTGGCCTAATTAAAAGCAGAAGAATCAACTAGGTGTCAGGTACTCCATTAAATTCTTTTTAGCTGATTATCTTCATTCAATCTTTACAATTCCATAGGTAGTTACTATTCCAACATTCAGTTACTGATGAAAATGAGAACCAAAGCCAAGGAATTTTAATTCAGACCATTGGCAATACATCTAGCAAGTAAGAGAGCCAGCATTCAAGCCCAGACAATCTCTCTTAATTATCACACTATATTAATTTAATTGACAAATTTATATTGAGTGTCTATTACCTGCCAGGCGAGTTGGCACTAGAGACATAATATGCATTAAATAGGTAAAACTCTGCTTTCATGGAGCTTATACATAAATTAAAATAAAAAAGATTCATTTGGAAAATAAATTGAAAAATTATGATCTGTGGATATGGTGGATGACATACTGGCTCATAGAAAATCTGCTGTTTGAATGCATAATTATAAGAACAATTACATCATCTTCAGACAAGAGGCAACTCAGAGTTATGATCCGTGGAAGAAGAATGAGATGATTGTGCATCCACTCTGTCTTCTTTCCTATGTGCCCCTCTGGACTGTGTTAAAGTGTTTAGGAAGGATGGTACCCAGATAGAACATGGTCTTCTGGCTGAGTTGGAGACATGGCTGTTGGAAGCTGGGATGAATGGGGAGAATTCAAATGACAGAGGACTGGGAAACCAGAACCATGACCTAGATAAAACACCCCATCATTTGTGTAGAGATCCCTTGAGTGCCTGGCTGTGTGTGTTGAGTAATGTTTCCTAAGGAAGGGCAAAGACTTAATACTAGCATGGTTGCCATATTTAATACATAAAATTACTGGAAATGTGTTAAATTTAAATTTCAGATAAACATGAATCATTTTTAACGTCAGTGTGTTTTAACTGTACTTTACTTCCAAGTCCTAGAGAATAAGTTGAACCACACTTGCACCAATATTCAACTTTCAATTTACCTTCATAGAAAGAGAAAAGGCACCTGGAGGATTCAGTCCCTTGGATATTCACTCTAGAAAGATTAGAGTAACTACAGAGCACAGGTAGAGTTTGAACAAAGCCAGTGGAGACTAGATGAGAGATCCAAGGAAGCAGGTATAGATAGAAAAGTGAAGTGGTCCAAACTGTAGAGCCTTCAATATTAAGAAGTCCGAGGGTAAAGATGGATTCATTGAGAAAATAAGAAATGACCATGACTGAATGAAGTCAATCAAGAATGTGTAGTATTTTAGAAGTTAAATGAAGAAGGTACACCACAGAGAGATGGGGCAGGGAGCTTGAGAACAAACATGCCAAAAGCTCCTAAGAACATTTATTGGTGTCAACATCATTGGGATGGTTGGACAGAGCAGTTCAAAGGGAATCATGGGGGTATGAACTTGGCTGCAATAGGTTAGCCATGACAGAAGTACATAATAGAGCAAGTACAGGCAACTCATAAGTTTTATTGCTAAAAGTAGCAAAGACAGAATCAAATGGGTTACTTGTTCTTTAAGAATGAAACAGTATATTTAGGGACTTACAGAAACTGTTTAGTAAGAAGACAAAAATGAATGTAAGAGATGGAAAGGATATTTCCTGGAGTGAGGCCCTTGAATAGGTATGCTAGCTAGTTTTATGTCAACTTGACCCAAGCTAGAGCTATATCTGGGAAGAGAGACTCTCAACTGAAAAGGAAAAAAGTCTTCATAAGATTGACCTGTAGGCAAGCTGGTGATGTATTTTCTTGATTGGCGGTTGATGTGTGTGAGCCCAGATCATTGTAAATTATGCCACCTCTGGGCTGGTGGTCATACACTATAAGAACACAGGCTAAACAAGTGTCTTAGTCACTGTTGTAATCTTGCTGTGAAGAGACACTATCACCAAGACAACTCTTGTAGAAGAAAGCATTTAGTTGGGGGTTTGCTTAGTTGCAGAGGTATAGTCCATTATCATTATGTTGGGGAGAGTAGTGCTGTGGGACCATGGTCTGTATTCTGTCAATTATATTTTAAATAAATGCTGATTGGNGGGTCAATGAGAACAGGAGAATTCTGGGAAGGAGGAAGCCCATTCCTCTGTAGTTCTGACCTGACCACAGAAGAAGCAAGATGTGGCTACCCCGCTGAATAAGGTACTGAGCCACATGGCTAACACAGATAAGAATAATGGGCTAATAATGGGCTATATAAGTTATAAGAGTTAATAAGATGCCTGAGCTAATGGGCCAATCAGTTTATAACTGATGTAGACCTCTGTGTAATTTCTTTGGGACTTAATGACTATGGGAACCAGGCAGGACAGAAGCCTCCATGACAACAGAGTAGGGGCATGTATGGAGATGGAGCAGTAGCAGAAAGCTACATCCTGATCCAGAGGCTGATAAAGACAAAGAGAAGAACAATGGGTGGGATGTGGGCTTTTGCCTCACAGCCCACCCCAAGTGACACACTTCCTCCAACAATGCCATACCTCCTAGTCCTTCTAATCCTATCAAAGAGTGCTACTCCCTGGTAACTAAATGCCCAAATATATGACCCTGTAGGGGCCATTCCTATTCACCCACCACAGCAAGCCATGAGGTTCTCTCTGTGGCCTCTGCTTCAGTTCCTGCCTTGAGTTGCTGCCTCAACTTTAGCATGGACTGTGATTGGGGCATGCAAGCTGACTCCCAAGTTGCTTTATTATAGCACTAACATGCCTGATTAAGACAGTGGGCACACTGCTCATCTCTAGAAGGAGGCAGGGAACACGAGTGCATACACTGCTGTGCAGGGTTCCTACCAGGGGAGAAGTGGAGACATGTTCCTCTGCATGATTCCATTTTCTTAAGGAATTAGGAGAGGAAGTCATTGGTCTGGGGTCAAGCATGGGGAAGGAAGTTTGTTGAGAACTTGGGGTGAGAAGAGCAGGGGGAACATAGTAGCTTAGTAAAGTATAATGATGAATAGATCAGAAAAAAAGTCCATACGATGAGCTGGCCATTTGATGTTTACAGTCATGAATTTAGTTAGAGTGGGGACAATCCTACTTGAGTGCTTTTCTCCAGGCAGATGCTGTGCACCAACAGGAGGAATGTTATGGAATAATCTTTTTTGTCCACTGTGAAGATATTCTTTGCCAAGGCGCCTTCAGACTGGTTTAATAGAAGAGCTGGCTGGCCCATAGCTAGGCAGGAGGTGTAGACAGGAGAGCCAGACACATGATGCTGAGAGGAAGAAATGCAGAGTCTTGGGAGTCTTGAGAGACTAGACACAGAGAGAAGCAAGATGAACATGCAGTGTTTGAAGAAGGTACAGCCACATGGCAGAGGTAGCTAAGAAATATGGGTTAATTTAAAATGTAAGAGTTATCTAGTAATCAGCCTGAGCTATTGGCCGAACATTTATAATTAATAATAAGTCTCTGAATGGTTATTTGGGAGCAGCTACTGAGACACAGAGAAACTCTGCCTACAGTGGAAGCTTAGGTTTAGCTAGTGTCCATTCCTCCTCTTCCCTCATTGATGTGGGGTGTGTGTGTGTGTGTGTGTGTGTGTGTGTGTGTGTGTGTTTGTAAGCATGTATACATGTATGTGGAGGTCAGATGTTGATATCAGGTATTTTCTTCAGTCATTCCCTGCCTTATTTTCTGAGACAAGCTCTCTCATTGCATGTGAAGCTTACCCACTCTCCAGACTTACTAACTAGGGAGATCTGGGGATCCACCTGTCTCTGCCAGCCCATAGCGCTGGGATTACAGATGGAAACCACCACACCCAACATCAGACCTTCATGCTTTGGCAATCACTTTCCATACCAATTGAGCCATCGCCCAGCCTCAGGATTGGTGTTGCCAAGTTAATGTAAAGGAGAGAAGGAAGCAAAGGAATAAGTAGTAATGACTCTGGCGTACTGACCATGACTATCAGAACTTCTTAAGCAAGGGGAGAAAAGAACCAAAAAGAACGAACAGGGAAAAGGTACGATGGTCAATGAGCTAGAATAATGGCTAAGGTCAAAGCATTATTGAAATCGACATTCAGGATTCAAGAGGTAGGGATGTAAAACGGAGATACCAAAGGGCTGGTGACCGTTATAGTAACAAGATTACAATGTGACCAGAAGGATGAGTGGCTGAGGTAGAGAGAACTGTCAGAAAGAAAGACTCAAAATGCAGAAAGAGCAGGGAGCTGGTAGGATCATGTTTGTGTATGGCCAAACCACCAAGAATTGTTAGGATGGCTGAGCCACACGATGAAGGCTTTTGATTTAATCAAAGTCTTTTCATCAGCAGACATGAACCATGAGCCAAGACAGCTGCTGTGCTGGCAAAGACTCAGCCCAGCGGATTTTTGACACAGTAGCCTCAATTCTAGCTGGGTTTCAGAGGTCTTCAGGTTTATCCGCCAGCGAGAAGCAAAGGTCAATTTAGGAAAACTAGCTACTGGCAGACCTCCCAGGGTGAGGGTTGGCTTCCAGCAGGGAGGGGCCCTTTGGCCAGGATCCTGAGAGAACACTGAGGTTGAGGAAAGGGCTGGAGTCCAAGGTTCCACACGTCATAGGTCTGCAACATCAAAGCTTGTACTCCTCTTCCTGGTCCCAGTGAGGAGGAGCTAGGCAGCCCCACCTGTGAATGAATGCAGATGACAGAAGAGGGAAAGTCCCACTGAGCTTGGACCCCAGACCCTCATCACCTAAGGAGACTCTGACTCTGGTGCCTCTCAAACAGGAGGCTTATTATCTGTCAGAGTCAGACTATGAAGTGTTAGGTCACTACCCTGTCCTGGAGGACAATAAAAAGAGGAACTGGCATCGATTGCTCTTCCTGCCCAGCTAAGCATCTGGGAATAAATATTCTCTCAGGTCCGGAATATGTGATGTCAGGCCAGATACCCTGTGTGCAGACCTATCACCAGACATGATCAGTCCCTACTCTTTCTTTTCTTATTTCCTTTTATATATCAGGAAGGAAGAAGGAAGGGAGGAAGGAAGGGAGGGAGGGAGGAAGGGAGGGAGGAAGGGAGGGAGGAAGGAAGGAAGGAAGAAAAAGAAGGAAGAAAAGGAAGGAAGGAGACATTTTTCCTTTATCTTACATCTAAGATTACATTTTGTTTTGTTTGTTTTGTTTTTGAGACAGGGTTTCACTATGTAGCCCTGGCTGACCTGGAGCCTGCTCTGCCGATCAGGCTGGCCTTGAACTCATAGAGATCTGCCTGCCTCTGTCTGCCACATGCTGGAATTAAAGACTTGTACACCACACCTGGCAGGATCATGTATTGCAATAGTTTGTTTCATAAAGGTTTAAGGAACTTGTCGGAGAAAGCCTCTAGAACAGAGAAACTCAAGGATCAAAGCCCTTATTGCCTCAGCAGTGGGTTTCTGAGGCAAGGATGGCACACACTCAGCAATTCATACATCCTTCATTCTCCCAAGTCATCTTGGATGTCATGGCACTAATTCAGCCCCTTTAGTTCAGGAGATTTGTTTCTGTCCAGCACTTCAAAGAGTTAACATGAGCACTCAATACCCTCCTGCTCCATGCTGTGATAAAGAACACTTGAGCATTTAGCTTATAAAGAAGGGATCTTGGGCACTCAGGACTCACTGGGATCAGGGAGGTATACCGGAAACCTTCACTTAAAAACCATCTTGTAACTTGGTCAGAACAAAAACCATGTTGGTAAACTCGAGATGAAAAGAGATTCTCTTCCTCAGGTGATCTGTGATTGAACAGAGAAGGCCATGCACAGTGCAGCAACCATCATCTGAGAAATGTGTCTGTGCCCCACGGTCTGCCCTGAGTCTTTTGAGTTTTGCTCTTTAAAACTTTAAAATGATACAGATTGCTTTTCATATTCCTTGAGATATCCTCATTATTTTTTCTTCACCTGCCAATTTCCCTACACGTTCTGTCAATAGCACGCAGCTTCCTTTTCTTTCTTAGTGTTTTATTCTTTGTGCAGTGAGGCAGAGACATGCTTAATGATTAAGGAAGGGATCTTTGGTCTTTAATGTCTCCACTGCTGATGTCTCTAAGCTTTCTTGACATCAGTTTCCCTAATGTTATCTGCCCCAGTTCCTTCCCATTATGTAGAGAAAGGTGCAGATTCAGAAACTGGGGGGTTGGAAAGGTAACCTGGCAGAGGGGTGACTAAAGTTGGGACACTAAGCACATGTGACGCCGTAGAGTCTCCTTTCAGGTCCGTCTTTGGATATAACAAAAAATATGTGCACACATCAATTATTTGACACTTGACTCCTTTGTGTTAGACACCATGGTAGGGCCAGAGATGTGACTTTAAAACAGATGTGGCACCTACTCTTCAAGAGCTCACTGTGAAGTGCAGGGAAACAGGCAGTGTCAAATATTTAGAACACATTAGCCAAGTGCTTTAAGAAAGATAACACAAAGCATTGTGGGAAGACATGGACGGTCCCAAATGAAGGAATAGTTGTAATGTTGTAATGGAGGGAGTGAAGCTGCCCGGGCTTCCTGGAAGAAGTGATGCTTGAACTAAAAGATGAGCGTTGTTTACAGTTCAGACAACAACAGAAGAATGTCCCAGAAAGAAAACACAGTATTACAGACGCTCACAACAATGTGTTGTTGGAGAACCATAAGTTACTCCAGAAATGGGTGGGAGATAAGATCAAGCAGGGCCCAGGGGACTGGGTGTCGGCAGTTTTCACAGCTGGTGAGAATCTGCTCTGTCATTAGGTCCTCCGAATGAATGGATGGTAGCTAGACGGTGGGCATTATGAAATCTGGCAACTTGGGTTGAACCAATTACCACTCTGTCACCTCACCCCAAGCTTCAGCTGCTTCAGCAACAACCAAATGAGATGATATCCACTCTCAAGGATTATCATCAGGGCTAAATGACACAATACATGCAGTCTCTAGCACATGGCGTGGTGCTGTGTTAAACCACAGTGACTATCATAGAACGAATTGCTATAATCAAGAGGAGCCCTCAAGTCCTTTAGCCATGTTCTCAAGTGAATGTAAACAGGACTCGGTTGCCTCTAGCCACCAGGAGCAAGGAGCTTATCCTGCCTGAACCTGTTTGTGTCCTTGCGTTTGTTCTCTTTGGATCCACGTCTTTAATGGCAACATATATATTTCATGATTTGGAGTGAATTATCATGTCTTTAGACTCGTGCATTTCATTTATTTTTCCTGCCAGAGAATTTATGACCTGAAAGAGGAGATTAGAACGCATCTATGGAGTTGAAAACAGGGCAGCCAGTACTTCCCAGGACACACTAACTTTTTCAGAAACATTTGAATGTTCACAAGTCATACAGTGCTTGTGAAATTTAAAATTTGCTTCAAAATGAGACAGACAGAGGAAGAGGGAGGAAGGGAAAGGGAGAAGAATTCAGAGGGCAAGGGAGGGGGAGGGGTTTTGAGGCTGGATATAGCTGATTTAAATGCTGGCTTGGCGGCTTGTTAATTCTGTAATTCCTAGGTCCTGGCTTCTCAGCCACAAAATGGTGATGCCCCCACCAGTCTTATGGATTTGTTGTAAGATGGAAGACAAGGTCCTGGTTCATTACCGGTACTCCTTGCTTCCTGTCTTGATTTCAGTGGTTCCTTCCTTCTTTTTCAGATGAAATGCTTCATCCTACATTTTTACGATCTGGGAAACCAAGTCAAAACCATCAAGTTCTGGCCTCTAAGTGAGATAGCTACCTAATACGAGAGAAAGGCTCTCAGCCAGGTGTCCTGTGTTAGAAGAAAGCCAGTATTCAGCTCTGTTGGGGTGCTGAAGTATGAGGTCCAACCTGGCTACTTCTAGTAGTGGTTCTGATGTTCAGACTCTGTGGCAGGCTAGTTAGCAGACTCTTCATGGAAAGCGTCAAGAGTCCAGGCTCAGGAAACTACACCTGATTTTAATCAAAAGTCTGAGAAGCTATAGGAATAATTGTGTGTTTGTGTGTGGGTGTGGGTGTGTGTTACCCGTGCAGCTCTGGAGTTGGAACTGTGCCTCATGTGTACTAGCCAGGGACTCTTCCACCAAGTCATGTTCCCCGTCCTTTGGGTTTGGACAACTATTGGACAAACCAAGCCAGGAGCAGACAAGCTGATGTGTGGGAGAGACAGGATTATATCCAACATGACTGTTCTTCTGACTTTTACAGACACAAAAGGAAACGGCCAATAAGTTCTTTCTCCCTCTGGACAGACTTTTTTGAGATAATTTTTGGGACCTGAATAAGTTTGTGGATTTAAACATTCAGTCCTAGTTATCAGCTTTGAGCCCAACAGTGTAATCTCATATTGGCTCCCCGCCCGTTTCGGCTCCTTGCCTCTGTCCCCTCACACCTGGAATAAAATTCCTAACAACATAGAAGACCCATAAGCTCATTGCCTCAGGCTCTGCTTCTGAACAACTCAGACTGAAGATATCACAGAATCCCCCAAACCAGTTATGAAGACTTTCTTACTTATATCCTAAATGAATAATGAGTCACTCTGGAGAGTGAATTTCTGCACCTCATGTTGTATGTGAGAGTGTGTACATGTGCCTGTGTGTGCATGCAGATTCATACACCTGTAGGAGTCACAGGACCCCGTTGGGTACAGGTCCTCCTCTTCCATTTTGAGACAGAGTCTCCCTTATATTTACACCAGGCTAACTGACCTTCAGCCTTTCAGCAACTCTCTCTTCTCTAACTCCCGTTTCCCAGCAAAGTGTGCTGATCTTGGGCCGGCCTCTTCCAAACCTCTGCTAAATGTTTGCTTTGTATCAGCCACCTCTGAGCTCCATGCAACCGGGACTATGGTCATGTCTGGTTGAGTAGCCTTTCTACCATGGCTGCATGCTTGTTGCTACTGCTGAGGAAGTAAGACTTAGTCTAAAACAAGGCTCTGCCACAAGCCTGAAGCCTCCTATATAATGTTCAAGCCAGAGAAACTGGCCATTAGCCAGTTCTTTGAGGAATTTCCTGCCTCTGGAAGCTTCTCTCCCTTGGCTTTGTTTCTTCCTCTGATTCCTAGTTCCTTTCCTCCATGTTGGGTCCTTATTCTAGCAGAAGGAGAGCCAACTAAGAGAGATTCTAAAAGATTGTCTCTCCTACTCAGAGGAAGGCAATTACATTTCAGGTGTTCTCTGGATACTAATAAAGCTAACTCTTCATTGCTTATTATTATTATACTATGCTTGGTTACACAAAGCAATTTCATGCATTTATGTAAATGTACTAAGAACAGGATCCCCCACCATAGCCCACTTCCCCACCTTCTTGCCCCCTCCTTTGGTTTGTCTAGACAATTGGATTCTACTCATGTCATGTGTACACATATGCTTTTGTACAACTAGAAGAGATCTAGGACTCACAAATAGAAAGCACATGCTACTAGTCTTTCTGAATTGGCTGAATTCAATTAATATAATTATCTTTAATTGCATATATGCTGCAAATTACATAGCTTCCTCCTCTCCATTTCCCTGCGTGTGTATGTGTTCATGTGCACATGCACACGCAGGTGCTTGGGAAAGGCAGTAAAAAGACCCCTAGAGAGTTATCAGCACCTGTGGGCCATCTAACATGCATACTGTGAGCCAAATTTGGGTGCTCTGGAAGAGCAGCCACCACTCAACCCACTGGGACACCTCTTCAGCCCAATTTCGCGCCTTTTTATGGCTGAGCACATTCCGTTGTATATGTTACAGTTTCTTTAACCATTCCTCTGTTAATGGACACTGTTAATGGTTGGTTCCATGGCTTAGCTACCATGAAAATTCTGCAATAAGCATTATGTGTAAACATCCCTGTGGTGCGTTGGTCTGGACTCATTTGCGTATATATCTAGTAGTGGTTTAGCTGGGTCATGTGGCAGGTAGGGTTGTTTGTTTGTTTGTGTGTTTGTTTTTGAGGAACCTCCAGGCTGACTTCAGTGGAGGCTGGACTCTCTCCACCCACATCCTTGCTAGCATTTATTTGTTTTCTTGGTGACTTCCATTGGGATGCAATCTCATTGCGCTTTTAATTTCATTCCTCTGCTGTGGGACACTGGCTTCACAAGCTCCTTGGCTGTTTAGACTTTATCTTTGGAGAACTGTCTGCTTATTTCTCAGGGAGAAATGCTGACTTTTGAGCTTATTGTCTTGCTTTTGTCTTGAACAGAGGAAACAGCCTACCTTATTCCCGCAGGTGCCCGTCCTTCCCAGAGGCACTTGAATTCTCTTTTTTTCTAAGGTGGGAAGTTACCGAGAAGTGAGATTGACAAAACTTGGAAATGTAGCAATATGACTCAAAGGAATGCTGTGTCCCCCGGGCAAATAATAAATTTAATGGCTCTTCCATAGGCACCAATGATCATGATTCACTTTTCTTCTTAATAACACCCTGGGGAAAGCATTCTTATTACACTTTTGAAAATGACAAATGATACCTAAGACAACTTGTGTTTGGTCATGCAGTTAAGTGGTGGGTCCAGGATTCTAAATCAGATTTTACCACACCCCAAATCCTACTCCAAAGTCACTACAATTCCACTATGGAAAAACAGTTAGCTACAGAGCATGGTTCTGAGCCCATGAACTCACCTTTGGAGCTGGGCTTTGATGAGAAACAGCAGGGACATTGCTGGAGGCATCAGGACTGGGCTCCGTTCCTCTGCTCCTGAATCTGAGAAGTGGCGATAATACTGCCCCTGGCCCTTGGGTTTACCGGGAGGTTTAAGAGAGATAAAACAAGAAGAGCATTTGGCACGAGTGTGACGCATTGGCAGTAACCACTACCTACTGCTGGTGAGATAGTTGCAAAGTAATATTACCAGGATTAAGGTCTCCAAATCAAATGGTTTTCAAGGCCTGGCATTCATAAATATTTAAACTATGTTGTTGTCTCTTCTGTATCTCTAAGAAACTATCCCCCCTCCCAAATATTTAAACTATGTTGTTGTCTCTTCTGTATCTCTAAGAAACTATCCCCCCTCCCCCTTCACTACGGGAGATAAAGTCCTGCCCTGACTAGGCAGGAGTGTGGTACTGTGTACCCACTGTCAGCACTGTCCCCATTGCTTTGGTCTGTCTGCCGGTTTTGCTCCATGCAGCGGCAGCAGAAGCAATAGTTTCAATAGGAGAGTCCCGGGCTCCTTTTACGGCCATTCCTATTATCTGTGCTGCTTTACATTTGATCACACAGGACTTCTTACAGAGGAGCCAGGAGAGCATCAAGAAAGTGCCCAGGTTTTGCACACATCCACCCTTGAGCCTGGTTCCTAAATTGCCCGTGGAAAGTGACTTAATCTCTATGAGGTTCAGTTTCACCGTCCGTGCTTGCCCCCCCGTCACAGTGGGCATCATGCTAAAGGATGTGTGAGCTTCAGACGCCTCAGCTGTAACTGGCCTATTACAAGATTCCTATGAAAGTCGTTTCTTTCACCTCCCTCTGCTTCCTCGGCTTCCTTTCCAGTTTGCAACTGTAAGTGCGATGTGGCCATAGGAAAGAAGGCAATTTTTATTCTTCTGCTATGTAATAAGAATTCTGAGTCAGATTCCTGTGCTGAAGGCGTAAGGCTGTGCAGCAAGAATAGTAAAAACCCAGAGACAGATATTGGGGTTCAAGCTGAAGATCAGAAAAACAAAACATCCAAGCCGCTAGAAAAGTCTTGCCTCTACCAAGGCTGGGCAACTGCAGACTGAGCCCTGAGTCTCTCTTTCCTCCCATTTTATATTCCCCTTTAGTGCTGGGATTAAAGGCATGATTCACTAGTACTAGGATTAAAGGTGTATGCCACCACCACTTGGATCTGTTTGTGCACTGATCTTGTGTAGCCCAGGGTGGCCTTGAACTCACAGAGATCCATCTGCTTCTGTCTCCCAAATCCTGGGATTAAAGGTGCCTAGCCTCTGGTGGTTTAGTTTTATCTTCTGATCTTCAGGCAAACTTTATTTATTAAAGCATAAATAAAACATCACCATAATGCTGTGTATGTCAGAAGCTAATCTCATTTTGGAATAGGGTTGCTGCAAGTAACTATTTAACATGAATTCAAAATATGGTAAGATGGAACTCCATCCAAGGTCTATTATTCTTATAAAGGGGGAAATGTGCTCTCTCTCTCTCTCTCTCTCTCTCTCTCTCTCTCTCCTTGTCTCTCTCTGTGTCTCTGTCTCCCTGTCTCTCTCTCTGTCTCTCTCACACACACACAAGGTGGTGCCTCTGATGATGCTACCCTGAACATGCCAGATCTTGTGTGAGCTCAGAAACTAAGCAGGGTCTGGCCTGGTTGGTACTTAGATGGGGGAAGAGGTGAGGAGGATGCTTCCTGAGAGCCAAGGAGGACAAAGATTGGCAGCAAAGCACCAGCAGCTGAAAGAGAAGCGTACAAGAGATGCTCCCAGAAAGCACCCACCCTGACAACCCTGTGGTTTGGAGTTCTAGCCTCCAAAACCATGAGACAATAGCTACCTGTTGCTTAAGACACTCAGTGCGTGGTCATTGCCACGGGAGCCCTAGCAAATGAATACAGAAGCAACCAGAACTGCCGTCTTCTTGGAAATACACAATAAGGATAATGCCAATTGCATATCCATTATTATTCGTTCATTTAAAAATTAAGTTCTATAATCAAAATTAAGGGAGATAAGCAGTTTACTATAAAATTATTGAAAATGAATACTGTAAATGGCATATAATCCTCCATGAGTTTTCTTAATACTTTAAAAAATATTTTCAATTTTATTTTATTGGTGTGCATTCATTGTACATAGTACTGGGTTTCACAAGGACATATTTATACAAGTGTATAAAATACAGTGAGTCCCCTATCCATCAGCCCTGCTTTCTCTCCCACACCCCAAAGTCTCCTTTGCTCCTCTATTTTGTTTTCACTTTTAAAAGAGATTTATTATTCTTGTTTGTATGTACATGAGTGTTTGCCTGCATGTATATATGTGCGCCACATGCATGCCTGGTGCCTGAGGAGGCCAAAAGAGGGCATCGGATCCCTCAGAAATGGAGTTCCACATGGCTGTGAGCCGCTCATAGCCACCACATCATTTCTCCAGCACCATGATTTGGCCCCACTTCCATGACATCTGTACATTCATGATTTCATGTAACCACAATTTAGGAACCATAAATAACGAGAAACATGTGATCTCCATCCTTCTGATAGTCACGTAGTTCACTTAGTATGATGAGCTCCAGTTGCATTCATTTTCCTGGCAAAAATGCAATTTTAACCTTCTTTATGGATGATTAAAACTCCACAGGAACACTTACACTTAAAAAATCCAGATGATGGGCTGAGTGGTGGTGGCACATGCCGTTAATCCCAGCACTTGGGAGGCAGCAGCAGGCAGATCTCTGTGAGTTCAAGGGCAGCCAGGTCTACAGAGCAAGCCCATGAAAGCCAGGGCTGCACAGAGAAACCCTGTCTCAAAACCCCAAAAACAACAACAACAACAACAACAAATCCAGATGACATTTTCATACAGTCTTTGAAAAACAAATGTCACAATCAAAACACTAAAAATCTATGACCAACAACCAAACTGTCTGCCAGATAGTGTGTTTGTGCGCGCGTGTGCACGTGTGTGCATGCGTGCGTGCATGTGTGACAAAATAGTGGAGAAGAAGAAAGAGAAAACATTGTCTTGGGTCTGTAGTGTGTTCCTCTCTGAAATGGGAAGCTGGCATGCCTGGAAGACACTCAACCCCTAAGAAACTGCGCAGCCCCAGGTTCTGGTCCTGGAGATTCTTGACTGAGTCTTCATCTTCTTGTCCCTGGTAGTCTCCTAAGTTTCCATCAGGACATGCATTTCTTGAGTGTAGCAGCTGAGAAAGTAGGTGACCCACAAGGGTATTTTGCATGAACTTGGAGACGAGCTTATCAAAAGTAAAATGTTTGTGAGAGTCATAGGGCTGTTCCCAACTATTCTTGCCCTTTCTCTTTCAGGGCATGGCTGCATTTCCCCATTGTTTTAGGGAGCAAGTTTCTTGGTCAAGGTGGGGAAAGCAGTTGGAAAGCTGCAGCAGGCATTCTGGCATCGTGAACATTTTACATGAACCGGATCTTAGCCCCAAGATTATAGGGAGCTCATTAACACTTGGTCTCTTGTTCCACATTGTGTGCCGTCCTAGCACTCAGCATAGCCTAGCAGGGGCTCATGAGGGGGTTAGCCAAGACTATTCAAGTATCTCAGTAATGACATAGAGGTGCCCATATTCTCATACAAATCACTTCCCATTTTCAAATTCTTGAGGAGAAATTTCAGTCTAAAGGTGTCAGTCCCTTTCATAGTAGAACAAAAACCATGTAAAGACCCACAGGATTTATGTCTGATACTGGGTTCTGGCTCTTCTGAGCTAAAGTTCAAAGGAATTAAATTCCACCCTGATGGTGCATCTGCTTGGTCTAAGCATTACGTTTGCAATCTCTAGGCAGAACTGATTCTTTCTGGTGACACAGTTTTAGCAGTGACTCTCTGGGTGGCAGCAAAGGGCCCTTAAGGCCTCAGAAGCTAAAGTCCCTTTTTATGAGCCCTACTTTTCACAAGCCAGCTAAAGAGTTAGCAGAGGAAACAGTGTGAAGAAGTGGCTACAAAAGCATCACGAAGGACCCAAGCTGAGTGTCGCCAGATCTCAGTTCTCAGGGCCTCCATCATCAGCTGCCTCCTGGGCCATGGCCCAGAGAAAGGCTGAAGGGTGCTAGAGGCAGCACAGCCTAGGAGAAGCAGCCAGAGAGAAGATCGGCAAGGTCGCCCACTGGATCTGCTCCTCCAAAGCCTAAGTCGAAGCCTAAGATGGCCCGTGCAAAGAAAAAAGAGGAGGCGCCAGACAGAACAAGGGGAAGTCTGATGCTGGCAAGGAGTGGAACAACTTGGCAGACAATGGGGAAGCCCAGAAAGACCAGACCCAGGAAGTCAAGGGAGCTGCAGGGATCAAGGGGAGTGTAGGCAGTATTGAGACCTGCTTCTGGTAACTATACAGCTTGAAATATTATTTTGCAAAGTTTCGTAAGAGTGCAGAATTCTGTTTTACCTTAAAAACAAACAAAGAAACATGTTGTTAGCACACAGACCCTTTGTTGTTTGGGGGAGGGGTGAAGACCATGTGTCCCTAACTAAATGTCTCCCAAGATGGACTGATGGTGGAAGACCCTTCTCTACTAGTTTGAAAGGTTCCTCTTGGTTGTGGGGAATTAAAGAATGTTTTGCTTTAATGTATTTTTTTTTACATTGTCTGTGGTAAATATATATTATCTCAGAATCACCAATAAGAATCAAAGCATCTTTCTTAATTTAACAAACTATTTTTTTTATTCTACCTGGATAAAAGACACTTAGCAATCAAATACTTGTTTAAGGCATAAAGAATAGGGAGACTCAATATAAACTTCCTCTCCATCCGCCCTTTGCACATTTCGCCAGTGTTTCTCTCTCACCTATAGTCTCTCTCCCTCTGCCTCCTAGGAAAAGTAAACTCCATGTCGAAAATGAGCAGGCCTTCTACTCAGCATGCCATTTTACTGCTACAGCAAGCTACTTGGGGTTAATTCTTTCATGAAACACCTCTGCAGGTTACGGCAAGAATAAGGAGATCACATTGCTACTGGATAGCATAACCCACCCCTGGCATGCCAAATGGCCCACTCGCTCAGCCAGTAGTCACCAAACCAGCCACAGGTACCCCATTTTACAAGGCTTTCCATGTGTTATCCAACAGGTTATAAGATTTTGCGTCCCTTTATTTCAGCAGCTGAGTGGTCAGGGAAGAATCATTACTTCCTTTATTATTATTACCTTTTATTTTATGGTCCTACTAAGTCCTCAGGACGCACGGCTGAAAAATCAGTGCCAGATGGCTCAGTAGGAGACCTGGCTAATGATCCTCTGTTGTTCTCCATCTCTCCACGATTGTGGCGGGGCACTTGGGATTATCACATCCAGTAGTTAATGAGAACATTTGTTTGATGCTCACAGCGCACATCGTGCTGAGTAAAGTTTGTTTTGTGTGTATTTTCTCATGAAATTATCTCCTTATCCATGCAAGGTAAGCACTGTTCTTATTTCAGATAATATATTAATATACACATTGCTGCAGCAGAGAGGGGGGGCATAAACTTCCTTAAACCAAACAGCCTGGATACAACGGAACCAGAGTATGAAGCTTCCCCTTTCGATTTCAAAGGCAGCACTTGAAGGACAATTCCGATGCCTTTACAGAAAAAAAAATGGCCTAACATATCTTAGTTTGTCTATGATACATCAGATAAGATAATAAGGCTTCTGCAAGAAACTAAGCTCCACCAAAAAATGTTGCTAACACTATCTTCCCATTTTCTCCACATGATGACAGAGACCTAGTAGCATTTTAGACGCATAGGGAACTGTGAATTCATTAAATACAGTGGTACGTTGGTACACGAGAGTTCTCTCTCTCTCTCAGTAATCTTAGATGAATAATTAGCATACCTTGCAATCATCAGCCAGATTATTCTATTAACAATGCACAGAGGGCTTTATATTGAGGACCTAAGGGCACATGTCATGTTATACTGAATATTATATTATCCCGCAGCAGTCTAAACAACCGTTCACAGAACAATAGGCTACAAATACTAGATGCAATGCTTGTGGATTGTACTCGGATCTCTCATTGCTAAGGCATAGGTGGATCCTGAACTGGGAAGGGTGAAGGAACAGTTTCTGTCCTTACCTCTTACCCTGCCTGGATCCTCATCTTCACTGTCATAGTCATCTTTGCTTGGTGACCTTTTCCAGAACCCCATTCTCTGCTGCGTAGGGATTTACAGATCACCTCTTATATTACTATAGCTGCTCTGACTCCACAGTTCAGCTACACATTATCCTTCAAAGGTGGTTCATATTTTAACGTGTTGCTTTTGATTTTGTAGTCAGGAGGCGAGAGCACTGGAGGCAGCCTCTTTGCTGGACAGCCTGTGCTCTGGCCTCTGGTTTAGGTAGAGGCCCTGGTTTGGAAGGCCCAAGCTCCTTCGTACTTCCTGAGCCAGTCTCAACACCATCTTGTTTCATTTTCACTTTTCAGAAGAGATTAACCTTCAGGGCAAGGGCTCCCTGAAAAAGCCATTCCTGAGTGTCACTGTTCTTGGCTAGGTGTGGCAGTTGTGTTGACTCATGCTGGCTTTCATGTAAGCAAAACCAGCATACTTGGCTATCAATAATTGTTTAACATTCTAGAAAATTCCCTTGTGCTGGCTGGTTTAATGCCAAAGAATGTCTTTTCTTCTCCCCCAAGAAAGTATGAAATGTTTTAACAATACTTGCCTTTTTGTGGAAAGAAGGGGAAAAGAAATAAATTTTACAAAATATTTTCAAAGAAGTTTGTAGATTATCTTGGCTCAAGTGACAACATGAGAATTGTCACCGGGCATTTCTGAGACCTCTTGTGTTTCACTCCTTTTGGCACATCTGAGATGCCGTAGTGCATTGTCAGTTCCCAACTTCACAGAACATTTGGCAATCATAACACTTAGAATAATAACGAAACAGCCAAACTTGCTGATACACTGATCAAACTAAAAAATGTCAAAGCAAGGGTTGTACATGACAATAGTTCAAGCTTTGGTGACGCTGAGAGGGGAGGATTTCAGAGTCCCAAGAATTCAAGACCAGCCTTGACAACATAGCGAGATCAAGTCTCAAAAATCAAGCACACAAACAAATTTTTTTTCCAAAATAAGTCAATAATATGAAAAAAGCAGTTTTAAGCATTATAAATAAAATAGTTTAAAAAATAATGAGCAGCTGTCAAGCAGTGGTGGTGCACGTCTTTAATCCTAGCACACGGGAGGCAGAAGCAGGTGGATCTCTGGGTCCAAGGCCAGCCTGGTCTACAGAGGGAGTTCCAGGACAGCCAGGACTGTTACAGAGAAACCCTGTCTCAAAAAACAAAACCAAACAAAATAATAATAGTGAACAGGGTATATAATTATTGACGATAAATTTAAACATTTCCATAAAATTGACAATTTTGTAGAAAATTTGTTCCTATTTTAAGGTTGTTTTAACTTCTATTACCTCTGCCTGTAATATTCTTCATTCAGACAGGTTTCATTGCTTTCTAAATGCCTTTATTTATATTTTGGGGAACTTTATTGGCCACTCATGATTTCAATTCATCCCCAAATTCTGCATTCCTTTTCTCTTGCTTTTTCTCTTTTCAAACCATGATCACTGTCTGACAAACTATATACTTTTCTTACAAGCTTTTATATCAACTTCTTCCTTTAATGTGATCCATGTGCCCAAGAATTTTTCTTTCTTAATAGTTTATCTTATATGTCTATAACCTAAGCCCTTGGTACCCAGGAAGTTCCCAGTGAATATGTGTTAAATTAGTGAATTGAAAAGCCCAAGATTGCCACACTGAATTAAATTCATGTGTATGTGCCTTGAATTACGAACAAATAGAACAATATCAACACTTAATATAAAACATAATATTAAAATATCTGCTATTAAGAAATTGAGCAACAGCTCATGCTTTCCCCAACAAAGCAGAGAAGACAGCTAAGGCCAAGTGTATGGCAGGCACTTTCCTCCACCAGGTGAAGCGAGTCTATTAAACATTAACAGCAGATGTTAGTTCTGCATGCTGGGCAGTAGGAGCTTTGTTCATTAAGGTGAGAAAGAAGAAATTATGACTGAAATCATCTCCCCATTTGACACCAAGCTAGATTTTCAGTCAAGGAAATGTCACCGGGTAAAACGTTTGCAAAGAAGTATAAAATCTGGATGGGACTGAGCAAGCTTTTCACCTTTCAGCCACTCCACTGTTTGTGGAGAAGAATCTGGACTCTCCGAATAACTCGTAAAATTAGGATTTAAGGTTATCTGATCTCTGATCAGTAGACAAAGCCCAACACCATCTTTTAAATCATGTTTTGGTATTTTATTTGAAATAGCACATAGGCAGTGTACAAATTAAATGCGAACTGAGAACTTGCCCCCCTCTCTTCTTGCTCCTCCTTTAACTGCCCTATATTTGTAAGTGTTACATGCTTAAAATCTTTTCCAGTATATAAATTCCCTACCAAAAATCCCTCATTCTCAAACTAAAAGATGTTACTCTTTTTACCCTTATAAAAACAATTCTTTGGCCAGGTGTTATGATGCACACTTTTAATCCCAGTATTTGGGAGGCAGAGGCAAGTGGTTCTCTATGAATTCCAGGCCACCTAAGGCTATAGTGTGAGACCCTGTCTCAAATAAAATAAAATAAAATAAAATCTCACACAAATTTCAACTCCTTCTCTTTCTTTTTTCTATTTTCAGTTGAAAATATTTTTTCATACAATATATTCTAATCACAGTTGCCCTCCCTCATCTCCTCCCAGATTCTTCCCACCACCCTACCCTTCCAGCTGCTTCCATGCCTTCTTTCTCTATTTCTTTACAAAACAAATATTCTTGTGAATAAGAAATTCGCAAGAAACACATACACAGACAGACAGACAGACACATGCACATACACACACACAAATCAGAAACCATGATATACAAGCAAAAGACCAGCAAGGTTAAAAAAAGGAAAAAGAAAAAGAAAAAAATGCCCTCAAATGGCAATATTAGACAAGAAAAAAAATCTTCAAAAACATACCATTGGGCTCGTTTTGTTGTTGACTGAAGTTTCTGGCCCGCCTGGTCTCGTTGTCATTCAGCCCCAAAGAAACACACAGACTACATTAATTATAAACTGATTGGCCTATTAGCTCAGGCTTCTTATTAACTCTTATAACTTATATTAGCCCATAATTCTTGTGTGTGTTAGCCACTTGGTTTGGTACCTTTTTCTGCAAGGCAGTCACATCTTGCTTGCTCTGTGTCTGGCTTCCTCTGTGGGTGACAACTGCAGACTGAAACTTTCCTCTTCCCAGAGTTCTCATTGCCCTGCCTTTACTTCCTGCCTGGTCGCCCCTCCTATAGTTCCTCCTATAGTTCCAATCAGCGCTTATTTAAAATACAAGTGACAGGGTACAGACCATTGTCCCACA